>BMAO01031563.1:0-239710 GCA_019973975.1 Trichonephila clavata
GTAAGTATTACTGGACTTTGTTAGAATAATCTTATGCATTAAAATTCTGACAAATAAGTTATTATGGGGGTGTTTTTTAGTTTATAAGAAAGGAAATTTCGCAAATTTTCAATCGCAGGTTTGACCTTGAAAACTTCCAGTTTGTCCTTGATTATCACTAGAACTATTTATTGGAGGAATTTTACATTTAAGAGGATTTCAAGTGTGGAAGTCCAAATATGTAAGGAAAGAAATCCAAATACGTAAGTCTTTTGATATATAGCAATTTATTTTTGTTTCGTAACTGCATTTAATTATTTATATTTTTCACAGTAATATTACTTTTTCTAGTTTTTCTTGTTCAAGAATGAGAAAAATATTTATATTCATTTTGTTCAAACAATTTCGAAACAAGCAGAGTAGAAAATTTTGCTTTTTCTTATCTCATCACATTTTCCAGAAACAATTTAACGCTAGGGGAGATTTCGTTTTTCAAAGCAACATACCTCAAAAACTTCCTCAAATAGAATTTTTTCAAAGATGAAATTTTAAGATGAAAAGTAAAATACGCAATCAGTTTCCATAATAGAAAAATTGATTTTAAAGAGTTAATTAACTGTGTTAGTTTTTAATAGGGCAATGAAAAATTAGTTAACACCATTGTTTAGTTCCCTTAGAACTATTAACTTTTGTGAAATTATTTAGTAATTCAAGTGGCTGCGTAGCCTTATGGTTATGGTCACTAACTCGTGGCCAGAGTGTCCTGACTCGAGCACTAGGACCACTGAAGACTTACTGTGTAGAGGGGCTAATGCACGTTAAATTTGTCTAGGCTCAAAGTCCATCTGTTAGAAGTTTGAAAACGGTGGGCCAGCTCAAGTGTTGTCCTCGTATCTTGACTTTGCTTTGTAGTGCGACGTCATAAACACTTACTCAAAGTTATTCAAGAATTGTGTGAGTTTTTGATCCATTTTTTACGACTATACCAAGATCACTGGCATAACGTACACCTCCGTAACTCCCACATCGCAGGGGGCGGAGCAGTATTTTAGGGGGCAAAAAGCCTGCCTGACGCTAAGTACACATAGTTGACTTATTTTATAAAATAAATATTAAAAGCAAAACATGACTTTGCAGGGGGGGGGGATAATATTCTCCGTTACGCCACTGCCCAAGATACATAATTTAACGTTGAAATATTGAAAGTCTCTGTTTGCTTTGAGGTAATAAGAAAATGATTATTTTCAGTCTATTATATTAATTATCAACCTATGGAGAACTGAAATAAGTTTATTTAGTCATGAATAATTGTTATTGAACAAAAACCATTATGAGTATACGTTAGTATAATATAAAATAATAAACAAAAAGTGTGTTTTAAAGTAAACGTTATAAAATAAGTAAATTATATACTATTTATCTGGGATATATTTCTCATGACGAATTCTAAAAATTTATTTAATACTTTTTTTTCTGAAAATTTCAGAAACTAATTTTAAAACCAGTTATAAGTCTTATATTCTTTAAAAACCTGACCTCTCCACTTTCTCATCAAAATTAAAAATGTGTTTTGTTAAAAAAATTTAAGTGGAAAGTTCTTTTAAAAAGCAACAAATCTATTTTAACTAATATATAAGGTATAATTATCATAATAAAATTTTTGTACCTCCTCCACAAGTGACTGAGCATGCGCCGTACGCTCCTTCGTGCCAAATAAAGGTTGGACGCTGGCACTGAGATCCGTCTCCTCCACAAATCCCACATTCATCTACTTTCAGAGTGGAACCCACTTGAAGATCGCATCCGATTGGCTGAAAAAAAGAAGGATAAGAAATTTTCTGCCTGTGTAGAGTAATCCTGAAAACTATAAAGATAATAGTAAGGATAGTGACATACCGTATACATCCGTGTATAAACCGAGAATTTTTGGAGCTTTTTAAAGTATAGATAGGCTTTCATATGGATTTGTTTACTCCTAAGAAAAATGTAGTTTGGGAAACACGGTTTTTTTAAATTTTTTTAAAGCATTTTTTGTTAACCATTTGCAAGCGACTTTAATCTTTAACTTTTTAAATGTTTTTGTAACGGGTCTCTTCGCGTTCTTCCCTACTAATACTCCTCTTGGGGAATAATGGGTCTTTAAAATTTGTTCTATTGAAAACACTCCTCCTCCGAAGAAGATGTGATTATCTAAACTATAAAATTTCTATAAAGGTTAAACTTTCGAGTTAGGAGAGAGAGGCTACACCAGGGGTGGGCAGACTTTTCCAAGATACGGACTACTTCTAATGTTTTTAAGGTATTGCGGTCCACCCAGTGATGTAGGTGAGGCCATCCTGTATTAAAATTGTATGTTTCATTTTTAATACTTGATTTCGACATTGTAACCTTTTAATAAAATATGACAATACTATTTTTAATTCAAAAACTCAAGATTGTCAAGTTGAATGCTTGAATGCAACTCTGAGCAACTGCTAGACGGTAGAAGTATTCAATGCAGTGAGCAGAGAAGATATGTAATTCAATAAATCTGAAATCGTCGTCGGTACTTAATTTGTTCGCAACCAAGTCCGCGGGTCATGGCGCCAACACAAGAACCTAATCTCGCGAAGACGCGGGAAGAGCTGATCATCAACATTTATTCTCCCCTTCAGTCGGTGAGTCGGGAATTTTCCCCCTACAGTGGCAGTAAACGTGCTAAGGGTCATAGTTTGCTTCCAATGAAGATATATGTGTCGTCTAAGCATTTATCGAATCATTTGCTTAAGTAAACAGAGTCGCATCAATTGTGAAAAAGACGATTCTAAAATCTAGATGGCATCAGTGTTCCAGAAATAATTTTCTTTTAGTAAGCGTGTCTTAGGATTTAGTAAAGGTGGTTTCCCCAAAATGTCTTGGAAGTCCACCGGTGAATCGCGATCGACTTAATGCCCTTCCGGGGCTACACTGTTGACGGATATCAGTGATTGATTAACGTAAAACTAGGCGAGAGCAATTAGTAGCTTATTTGCTTAATATTAAGATTGACGATTCGGTCAATTAAGTGTTAAATTGGGTTAGAACGATTTGAATTAGAAAGTGCATTGTCTAGACTTAAGTGATCGGATTTATTCTAATACTTCTAATATCTTGTCTACCTCGCTGTTGCTTCACATATTTGGTAATTGGTGCATTTCTTAACTTAGGTTATGGAATTTGAGTCGTTGCTGATAATTGTGAACAAATAGAGTTTGTTTTGAATATGGCTAATCTTTCTTCCAACCTCTCACAATAATGGATGGCTCGGGCCATCCATTACATTTTGCATTTTGCTTCCTTTCTAAAAAAAGAAAAAGGTCGCATAAACCCTTCTAGGGTTATCTGAATGTATAGGATTATGGGGCTAGTTTTTCCTCTTGGGCATGAAACATAGGTCGACGATCACGTACTGTCCTTTTGATTTTGACATCTCCCTTAATTCAAGATGTTTTTTCCTCTACTCTCGCACTTGTTTCTCATATACAGAGAAATGCCGAGTAAACATAATGTACTAAAATTTTCAGCACACACACACACACACACACACACACCACACAAACGCAATCTTTTGTAAGTAATGGCGTACACAGACCTTTTTTTTTTGAGGTCTTGTGTACGTCACCGTCTGTAGTTTGCCATGTACAAATTTATCTTACCATTAATTTTCCAAACAAAAATATTTTGCAGAAAGTAAAACTAGCTCAAATAATGGACACGGTAACAAATGAATTGAAAAAATGCGATAGCTTCAGATTGGGTAACCAGAAATAAAACTATCACGGTTGAGAGACTGATATTTAACTTGATGCAAATTTGTTTGAAAATATTCCATTCATTTCACCGGCTTAGCAAAGTGCTTGGAAATCACGGGCTTTTTCCCTATCAATTTCGTTTGTATACGTGTTCCAGATTTTGAGTAAATTTTTGAAAAAAAAGCATCCTCTCAGATTGGTTTCTATTCAGATATATACATTATGTGAAAAGAGACAAACATTTTTATAAAATGGGTACTTACGTTTTTTCTCACCAACTACAATTTCTCCAAATGAAAAAACATCGCCAATTCAAAAAATATCGCCAAATGCTGGCATCGAAAGCCTTTCTGTGTTTGAATGCGAGTGGGAATGGTTTTCACACAATTGTCTGTGTATCGCGGCATTTGGCGTCGTCTTTTGATTTAACCGAATTGGTCGATGGTATAATACGTAAGTGGGAATGTTGTTCATTAATTGAATTATAAAACCAGAAAAGTAGTACAATAAAATACATAGCTTAAAACAACAATTTTAAACTAATTCTGGAATTAAAGTGATATCATAGGATATGGTTTCTTAGCTGATACTGTCTCATAATAGACTGAATGAATGAAAAAGCTATATCAGTGAATTAGAAGAAAAAAGAACATAAATTAAATAACAGGACCCAATTTAGACAGTCCAACATTCGCTGGTGTTAGTTTTGCAACAACTGGCTCGGATGCTACTTCAAGCTACTGCCATCCCCTCTCAGGTACTGCCATCCCTGATAACATGCTAAAACTGCTTATATTATATGTTTTTGTAAAAGTTTTCTAATGAAATATTGCAATGAATTTCTTATAAAATTTCCTAGCAAGTATTGTTTTTCTTGAAGTGTTCTATTTTTCCTTTTATCTCGTTAGAAGAAATCATCTAAAAATAAATAATATTTGGCAAATATGTTAGCTGTTTTATTAAAAATTCATACGTGCATGAGAGAGATATGTCTTGATGTACGTTTGTTTCATATTTTATTTTGTTGATACACATTCTCGAAATAAGATCTATTTTAAAAATATCAACAAATTGGATGAACTTTGGAAGCTTAAAGGATGTATATATTTTTTTTATGTATATTATATTTCTGTGTATAAGCCGAAAATTTTTGGAAATTTTTCAAAGTTCAAGCAAGAAGGTTGACTTACATACGGAACCTCTTATTACAAAAACATAATTTATGAAAAACGGATATATTAACTTTTCCGTTATCCATGAACAAGTCAATTCAACCATCTAGCTCCTTAGGTGCTTTAAATGTAAATCTTGTTAAAAAAAGATAAAAACAGGCCACTTGAATCTTTCAAAACAGTGTTAGAATCTGAATTTCCGAATGGTTCGTAAAATTCACATTCATTCATTAGGATGTCTGAATCTATAGTTTGAAATTAACCGTATACGAATTTCTTTTCTTACTCCCGAATTTGTCTTCCCAAAATATTGGCATAGAAAATAAGACTAACATAAAAAACTACTAGATGACAAATGGTTAAAAGCTGTGTTTACTTAAGATAGGGTTACCAGACTTGATACTTTTTTCTTTGGCGTCTGGCGTTTTACTTTACAGCTATTTGAGGTTGGAAAATATTCCACTCATTTTACCGTCTAAGCAATACTTTGGTCCATATGGCAGTATGTTTGAAAATAAAGGATTTTTTTTTTGTTTCAATTCGGCTTATATGCAAATTTTCTTTGGTAAATTTTTAAAGAAGTAAATCACTTTCGAGTTACACTCTTATCAATTTATATTCGAAATTATACAAAATTTAAGATTCTTTTCAATAAGCATAAATTCTTCGGGGCAAGGTTTCTTAAAAGCGGTATTCTTTCGATTTTTTGGGGACTTTTTTTGCGACTTCGTGACAAAAACTGCACAAAACACAAATAAACTCGTGCTCTGCCCTCAAGATATATTGCACAAACAAAATATATTTCTATTTCAAAAATGATTTCAGATTAAGTTTCTACTCTTTATTACTAGACAAAAGCAGCTTTAAAAATTTCAAAAATTCCATGATATTATTTAATAAGATTCTTTTCCTTTTTCACTGAACTGGTTTAATTTGTTCTAAAATTTTGCAAGCAAATACCATTATAAATGTTTTTTAAAAAATCTTTTTAATGCTTCTTCTACTTACCTGGCACTGACCATCCACGCACATGTCCAAAGCTCCTTCCCTACATCGAGTTCCATCTAGAACTTTCTGAGAAAGTTTTGCCACAAAGTTGAAACCCTTTGCTTGGCAAGTGAGTGCGCAGGGATCCTCGGGATCATGGAAGGGCAGCCACACGTACTTGCGATCTCTATAGGGTCTATTATTGTAGGCAGAGCATTGAGTTGCTCGGAAATCGTGTGGTTCAGGACAAGGCTTAAAGTAAGGAATGAATGTATGTTAGAAATATAACAGTTGACTATTCTATTTAAGTAGCTATGAATATCATTACTGCAATTTATTAATTTATACGCTTATAGATAGTTAATCCCGAATCCCCACCCTTAAGTCTGCTGGTTGCTTCACTGAGGCTGGAGGGTGTTTACTGGTGGAAGAGGCAAAACACCTTGAGAGTTCATTCCTGATAAAGTCACCCTAGACCAGTGGTGTTCAAACTGCGTTCCACGGAACCCTGTTGTTCCCTCTTGCAAGGGTTCCAAGAGTCAAAATAAAAAAAATTCGAAAAGAAAACTATTGATAAGTATGGAAAATAGATTCACGTTTTCTATGGAGTGGATTAAAAATCTATTTTTATATTTCAATGTAAATCAGGATTTATTACTGACAGAACAAGGACGAACGATTGAACTATCAACATAATCTATGTTAAAAGGCATATATGGACAAGATCTTGGGTTAAAGTGTAGAATAGGGAGGCATCTTGGCGAAATCAATATTTGGCGACCAGAATCAGTCACAAAACTACTTATATGTAGTGATATGTATTCCGAGAATAATGAAGCGAAGCCGAAGTAATGAAGAGCCACATTTCTTCTGGCATCGAGATAAGCATCGCCAAATCTTAGGAACTCCCTATTTTATACCAAATATATCTATAACCAGATCTTGAATTTTGGTTACAAGTTTACCCAGGACATCCTCAGATCTCTCCAAAGGCTCAGACCTCTACAATTTGGATAAAAAAAAGAACATAACACAGTTACTAATTATAATGCGCGTATAAGAGACACCTGAAACATAAATTTATATATTAATGAGTAAATTATATTAACATTATATAAGTTTTTAATAACAAATACAGTATTTTTCTTTAATTGCCTTTACATAAAGTACATATAGCATGTTGATCTACTTTAAATATTATTTTAAGATATATTCTTTTAAAAGATTTTGTGTAGGGAATGAGGTTCTCCGAAAACACTTCATAATTCTAAGGGTTCCACGAAACGAAAAAATTTGAAAACCACTGCCCTAGACGAAAAAGTCATTTCATTCCAGCTAAAATCAGTAGGCATTGGAAAAGCCAGACTTTTATCATTTGATGCAACGTTCTTAGGATCAACAGAAGCTGCTTATTCCCTCCTCCATACACAACCATGATATTCTTTCTCAGGGGATCACATTTCTTCTCGTAGTGCTACGAAACAGTGAACACACTAGCAGAGGACAGTTGCAATCTTTTAATTCTTTCCACTTCCGCCTTTTCCTTTCTGGAATTAAACTCACTAAAAAAATCTCAAAATTTAGCGAAGTGGAGGGTGGCTCTCACCATGATCGATATGTAAGAAATAGACCCTATTTAGCTCTAGCCGTTTAGCATGACATAGGCTTCTTGAATAGCGGTTTTAAATCTTTTGATACCCTTGCTTCTCCCTCCCCTTTATGTATCAACCTGATATCTCTGGCCCCCAAGATTGTGAACACCCGTTTCTGCCTGCCAACGCATGGTTGAGTGATTTAAAAGTTCCTCGATAAACCTAAAACTCCTGTGTTGCTTATACAAACTTTAACAAATATTTTTTCCCTTTAAAAATAGTAAGCATTTAATTAAAA
This sequence comes from Trichonephila clavata, assembly GCA_019973975.1. NCBI lineage: Eukaryota > Metazoa > Arthropoda > Arachnida > Araneae > Nephilidae > Trichonephila > Trichonephila clavata. The sequence continues at coordinate 7,799 of BMAO01031563.1, forward strand.
TTAAGACGAAATTCTAATTTTAAATAAATAAATGATGTACTTAACTGAATTAATTAAAATTTTTAATGAGAAAAAGTTCTAGGATGACACATTTTTCAATTTCTGTAAAGAAAGTCTGTAAAGAAAGGGAAATGTTAGTATTAAATAAGAGGCCTTCGCAGACCTCCTAGAAAAGCGTTGTGACCCTCAGGGGTATGCGGACAACAGTTTAAGAACCGCTGTCCTAAAATACACTCTCATGTCTTTCTAATGATCACCTCATATATACTTTCTGATAAATAGTTCCTCAAATTTCAATTTTATTAACAATACCTCCTTTCTGACGTATTTTCGAATATATCCTCTACTGCATCAAAATGTATTTCTTAGAAATTACATGCCATATTGCTTTTGTTAGGTTATCGATAGATAAGAAAGAAAGGGGCAGTGGCTTTAAAAATAATACGTTTCTATTACAAGCTTTAAGAAAGCAAGCAAGTTTAAGAATTTTAAACTTATAACAAATTTAGAAATATATTTGCTCTGAAATTGAGGGTTAAAAATTGCCATTTTAAAAAAGTCATGCTATCTACGTGATAGGATTTTGCAGAAGTATAAAAACTCAGAGCAAACTATTATAATATAGATAAACCTCTGATTTTACGAGTATTATTTGCTCTTCACGAATACATCTAGTAAGTTTTGATCTAAAGCAGCGATTCTTCAAATTTCTATCGCCGCAGCCCATCTTTATGTACTAGCCTGACCTCGCAGACTTCTAAGATTTTTAGCATCTTTCCTTGACTTCCAACACATGTCTGAGTGATTTAAATGCCATCGTTATCTTATTGAGGCACTAAGAACTCAGTTCTCAATCTTTGCGCATGTGTTCCTATCATTTTTTGAAAATACTATGTTGTTGAAATGGCTACTTAGTTACAAACAATAAAAACTTAATTAATATTCTTGATTGAAATACTTATTCTAGCAGGGTTTTTCCTTTGGGAGAAATTTAGTGGTCTAGTCTAGGATTGCACAACTTTAAATTTTTCCGCAAGGCTTTTCAGAGTCTGTAAAAAAGTGAAATCTTAACATTAAGTAAGATACCTCCAGAGACCCTAGAAAAGCTCTAGGGACCCCTGGGATCCCCGAACCACAGTTTAAGAACGGCTGATCTAAAGTATTCAGTATCTATCAGCTGTAAAACGTAAATAACAGCTATATAGACCTCCCACACTCCCATACTGTGAAAATGTTTGAATATATCTTAAAGGATATGTTTAGCATCATATGTACGCTAGATAGGATGGAATAGAGAAATAGGATTCATGGAAATTGGATTCGAAACATCTAACATCAACAACATCAGCCATGAAACCTGTGAATTTAACCACTGAGTTACAATGGAAAGTAACCAATCACATGCTCTGGCATAAATACCAAGGATAGTGAAATGTTGAGTTCTTTATATTTTCCTTGACCATATGGCTTGTGCGGAGCCAATATGGTTAGTTTTAACGAGATATATGAAGCAGGGTTTTTTTTTATATTCAGAAAGGGACATGAATATGAAAATTTTTATTTCTCGTCTTTTGTGCATATAGAAATGAAAGTCTTAACTCACCTGCATATTACAGATCTGCCTCCTTATAGGTTCTCCACTTGGGCATCTCCCTCTGCATTTCCTGAGGCTAATGGAGATACCTCCGTCACAGCTCCTGGAGCAAGCCATCCAAGGAGACCAAGAGCTCCAGGCGTCATGGAGGCCTTGATCTTGGCTCTCGTTACTTCGCTTCTCTTCTGCACTCGACTCATGAGAATTATCAAAGGATTCTTTGGTCACGAATGTGACGCGCTTTGTGTTCAACGACTTACGACTCGCTGGAGCAACCTAAAGTACAACATAAAGCGGAAGAACTGATTGCCTTAAAAAATTGATGTCAATGAAAATATTCATGATACTTTTAGCTGTAGAATAAGGGTAATTCTGCTGCTATATACCTTGTAAATCAAGGATATGGGCCAATCGAAAATTTTACTCTTTCAACAAGGAAAAATAAACTTGGGTTTGTCTTAAATCCGAAACAAAAAATTGTATATTTAGAAAAATGAATTTTTTTCTGCTAAACTTAAATGCATGCAGAAACATTGAGAAGACTTATGGGATTTTAAAAGTCATTAATTGTCCGTGAAGTTAAGTATTTTAATGACCAATTAAAAAACAACATCCTGGGATATTAAATTAGCTCATTAGTATAAACAAAATATCAAAAATATTATAAAGTAATATAAATATTAGTTTTTTAAACAAATTGATAGACATATAGTTTTACTCTTGCTATTCAAAGCAAATTTGGAAATTCTGAAAGCCCTTTTGATTGTTTTTTTTTTTTTTTGCCTCAAAAATTTTCGTCACACACAAAAAAAAATGCTTAATCCATCTGATAAATATAGAGTATTCAAGATTTTTCATGTTCTTAATTGGTTCTATCAAGAAACAAGGAAAATGAAGTTATGCAAATATACCAACGCTTACTTCACTTTTTTCTTTTGATCTTCCTTCTAGTCTGAGCAAAGATTCTTCGATAAAAGGAAATACATCTTTTGCTCGAAGATTTGGCAGCCAAAGGAGTATCTGTGAAAAAAATTATAAAATATAATTAATCCTTTTCTAGCAGTAGCGTTTGAGGTATGCTTCTTTCGAACTTTCCTACCCTTTCATTCTTATTTCATTTACAGAAATCATGATTCGAATTATAACTTTCATGGGCTCTGTTAATGTGATATTGAATGATTTTAACAAAATACAAGAGCTGTTTTTTATGTAAGGTCCGTTTTTTTTTTTTAAAAAAAAATAACGACAATATTTTGTTTTAAAAAAACTTTTATTTTAGGATTGTACATACTTTGGCCTATTTTTCTACATAGTTGCCAATTTTATTAATGTACTTGTTACATCTTAAAACTACGTTTTGAAAACCCTCTTAAAAGAAGTCTGCTGCCTGATGCCTACTGCGCAACTCTACGGAAGCTCCGAAGAGCATTGCAAAACAAACGGCGGGGCATACTGACAAAAGGCGTTTTGCTCCTCCACGACACCGCAAGATCCCACAATTCTCAAACGACTTGGGACTTAATCAAATCCTTTGGCTGGGAGTTTTTCTGAGCATGCATCGTGCAGCCCCAAACTTGCTCCCTTGAATTTTCACCTTTTCCGGTACCTCAAACACAATCTTGGCAGGACAACGAAGTGACAACGAAGAAGTGAAAGCAGCCGTGACCTCTTGGCTGTCCGACCAAACTGCAGACTTCTTTGAAGAGGGTTTTCAAAACGTAATCTTAAGGTATGACAAGTGCATTAATAAAATCGGCAGCTATGTGGAAAAACAGGCAAAAGTATGTACAATCTTAAAATAAAGGTTTTTTTAAACTAAATATTGTCGTTGTATTTTTAAAAACAAACGGATCTTACTTAAAAAGCAGCCCTCGTATTATGTTATATTTACCATTGTATAGCTTGATGACTATTTAATCTATTACTAACTACCCGTTCTGATATATTACCATCGATTAATTATGATGCTTATTGCATCATTGGTTATCGATTTGGCAAATGAGCTGGATTTATATGACGTCATAATCTCATGACAAATGCAATCAACCAATCAGTTCATAAATTCATTCCACTCCATAGTCACATGGTAATTGTAATCATGTGTGAGTAATATACACATATAGGGAAGAATTATTTCTTCTCGCAGACTATTAAAATCGCATTTTAAAAGTAAAGGTAAACATTTCAGTAATAAATTTTAAAGTAATATAATGTATTACGAGGCCTGTCCGGAATTTAAGCACCGTTTCATTTTACCTGAACCGCAGTGGTAGTTTGACAATTCAACACTTGCGCACAAGCGTCTTTGGTTGATTGTCAGTCCAGTGGCGTTATTATAACCAGATTTTACAAATTTTACCCGTGTTAGTAAGCGTTCAAAAAGATTAAAACGATTGCCGATCCCGCCAACTGTGAATTTTTGAAAACAGAAGGTATTCCACATATTTCAAAAACTGTTCACTGTAGGCATTTCTTTTTAAAAGAATATACACAAGTGGGTTTCCTTACATGAAAATGCTTGAACAATGATCTAATTTTGCAGTAAAATATAGTTTCTGACAGCTCTTTCGTGTAAAAAATTATTATGCGAAGATTCACAAAGCGGTACTTAGCTTCCGACCACGCCTCACATACTTTCAAAAAATGCTTTAAATGAACGGAATTAATTAAGAAAGTCTTTATTTAAAAATAAATACTAGGGAAAAAAATAGTGAGAATTAATATTCTGAAATATATTAAAAATTTGACGTTGTAAGCTTTTAACAAGATGACAGTTATGGCATCTGTAAATGTTGTTATCCTGTAAGAGAAGTCTCCTTACGTGGAAGAATATTTGCCTTTCGTTATATGTAGAATCTCTCTCTCTCTGTATGGACTTATGTTTAAAAATATAATTGACTTCTATATTTATAAATCTCAATATATATATATATACATTCAAATATCCTTCAAGATGTTTTGATTCTCTTAACATTAAAAATAATACTTACAGAAAACTCCTCTTTCAAAATATTTTCAAAATCATCCAAATCAGACACACGAATTAACACACATTGAATTTAAATAAATATATCTCTTGATAAATTTTTACAAAAAGGAATATATATATATATATATATATATATATATATATATATATATATATATATTTAATGAAGCTATGGCAAACATAATATAATTTCAGAACTTTTATGCTGGGAATGATATCTATAGCAAGCACATTTGTGAGACCCATATACCTACTTAAATTTATACAATAAATATTCCTTTAGTTTAAGTAAGTGATAAAATTTACAGATTCATGAAAAAAGAAATAACAATAAATTTCTAATTAAGTGGCAACAATCAAGAGTGAAATCAAATACCTTAGGTATCAAATAACAAACAATAAGACTAAATTACAATATAATTTAAATAAATTTATTTAAAAAAGTTGAAATAAATCATTCCATGTTGCTAAGTTTAATATATTTTCTTGTTGTAAAACAATTATAATATTCATCCTTTTGATTATGTTTTCTCTGTTATGACTTTCTATAAAACAATTTTATTGGAATACTTATACCACTCTTAACCGTTTCAAACGCCGTCAAAACAAAGTTTTATTTTAACAACCTTTCCATTCTAAACACACAGTTCTACATTCTCTTTCCCAACAAAAAAAAATAAATAATTTTCATATTTTTATAAGCCATCCTTCACAAAAAGTCTGAACGAACCTCTCATGCGAATTGTTCCCCCCTAAGGGGGAAGAAAGATTTCTACGAATGCTCAAAAAAGAATGCCCTCGGTAAAGTATTCAATGGCATAAAGAAGTACCATGAATAAAGAAAGGAAGAAAAAGCCACCATGCTCGTAAAAAAAGGTATTTCAAAAAACCGCCCCGTTTTATGCATTTGTCTAAGAATGCGAAGTATGATGGTAGGGTTTCAGTTTGTGCAAATGCACGCAATTGAAGGAGCTCAAGTACTTTAACGATCGAACCAGCTGACAACTTTCCCATCGGCTTTCGGGTTGCCAGATTTCATCGCTTATCTTCGAACTTATGACTAATACGAAAAGTTTTGCGTGCTTGTGTACCGAGCTATTAAGTCGTTGACCTGTGTTGCATGATTAAAAACATCTTTACCATGTAACATTTAATTTAAGGCTCATTTAGCAAGTAAATTAAGACAATGTAACATTCGATAAAAGAAGAAATTCTTATTCTTGACTAGTTCTGTTTCATTTTATGTCAAAAGTCGTAAGAGAAATACAGTGATAAACGTTTAAAACGAAATTGAGGGGGACTGAAATATTTTTTCGTGTTAAAGGATATTGCAAAAATAAAAAAAAACATATATTCAACAAATTTAAGCTTATTTGAGCGTATTTTATTCGCATAGATGTGTATATACGCATGTATTAAAAAAATTAATGAAAAAAAAACATTCACAACAAAATGAAATTTAAAACAAATTTTTCAAGTTTTTTTTAAAAAAAAATAACTGTTTTTCTTAGCATTAAACTGTCAACAAGTTGTTAGATGTCATGCATTTTGTTATTACTTTCTTCATTGGAATGTGCGTTTAAATAACTTCACATACTTTTCATGATGTTTCTCATTTTGGATGACATGGGAACAAGAGCTGCACAACTTATTTCATTTTTGGCACCGGAATCCGCATCAATGATAATTTTTGAGTTTTGAACAAACTCCAAAATGTCTTTGTCTGCCATAATTGAAGCTGTACACACATTATCATCTACTGCAGCGAATTCTTCCGATGATATAATAGGACAGTCCAATACTGCAGACACTTTCTCAAACATTTCATTAAGTGTCGGTTGTTTTCCGTACATCGTTCATTCCCAAAAGGAAAATCTTTTCGTGCTAAGAGGACCGTTGTATTATTTCGTGTTAACCGATATTTCATCTTAAGAGTTTTCGCGTTAAACGTATTTTACTGTAATTCAAAAAGTAGGGGTTTTGTGAATAACATGATGAAAAGTGAATTAGCAATGTATTTTGATATCATGACGAAATTATTACATATTTTGAGAAGACGTTAAAAATAATCAAAGCTGAAGTAAATCGCAATAGCTCTCTTCCTGTTCATTTGCAAAAAATAACCTTAAATACTAATTTAAGTATATAAATTTATATTTATGCAGTTATATACCTATATTTTCTTCCTATATATATACACGTTCTCTTTCTGCGAAATAAAAAAAAACTACCATATATGAAATAGTAAAATAAATCGGTTTTTTAACAAGTTGAATCTACAAAAATCATTTTAATTGCAATTCTCTTCCTTAGCAGATCATTACAAAATTTTATAATAATACATTAAAATTTTATAAGAAAGATAAGATTTAAGGGAGAAAATACACTTGTGTGCAAGAATTAAGAACGTATCAGCAGAAGGAGCTATCTCTATGGGCTGAAAAACCAACCAGGACACATATTAGAGACAGATACATCAAGGTTAGCGCATATATACTACGTGACGTATTGAGCCATTTTGGAATGGTATAAAGCACGCTGTGTTTCTCTGCAAAATTTGTTTTTTGATGTACATCATTTAAAGTGATGTCTAATTGATACCTCAATGGGATATGTTCAACAGACAACCCTGCAGATTAATTTGAATGGCCAAATTCGAAATTAAATTACTAGGAATGCCATGAGGAAAGTCAAAATGTGACAAATGTAGGTTTTGAGCTACCACTGCATAATTTCCTAAATTTAGGAAGCATTTATCGTCACGGAAACAGTTATTCCAGGGTTCCGTAGTGATCATCCATGAGCATCTAAAGAAACGACAGCCTGCATATTGGTCTACAAGTGAACGATGGGAAATAAATGACAGAAAATACCAGAAATTGAAAGATATATAACTATCTAGCGAACAACAGATATCGCATTTTACCGTGGTCGGAAAATTTCACAATACTAGTCCACATTAGCTTACAAAACTAACTTTCAAATTGTGCCATGACCACTGCACTGCAGAAGCACAGTGTAACACTTAAAGGTTGGTGAAAGCCCTGTAGAGCCCAAAAAATTAATTGTACAAATTCATTACGGAACAAATCAGAAAAAGGTTTTATTGACAGACTGGTATTAGTAAAAACATTGTCGGGCCATACAGGGACATCTTAAGACTCTTTGAGGCCCTGGTCTCAGAGAAGATTCTTGGAGACTTTGAGCTCCCAAGCGATAAGTGGGCCGGCCTACTTGAGATTTTTAAAAGTAGGCAGTAGCATACAATGTCAAATAATCGTTCAAAAGATAATTTGAAACAAATAAATGTGCACGACTCACAATTTCAAAAATCTAGCTACAAACAAGCTCGAAACATGGCCGTATTTCTACTCAATGAGTTGAATGGTTGTTTATGTTATTAGGTCTAGGCCTAGACATCCACAGCAGTCATCACATAATAATACATTTTTGCCAGTTGACATGTAGTTTAAAGTTCCTGTTTTTCGGAGATTATGTACGAGAATAATATTTGACCTCATTAAAATTATCCAGGTCGTGATCGTATTACGACAGATTAGAGAAGGAAACGAGGCCCCCACAAGGGTGAGGGCCTGGGCCCGGTTGGCCCATGCCTTAAGACGTCCCTGGGGTCATAAGGAAGATACGCGTGGGTAACGGGGGGGGGGATAATTTCATGGCATTAACGATCTCCGGTAAGTGAGCCGCTGTCAAGGATATGTAACTCCGTTTGTCCATTCAACATGATACCTTCCTCCACCAGCACTACAGGACCGCCACCCAACTGTCTCTTTCCCTTATATTAGGGAGGGAAAGCCGCATCTCATCTTCCTCCATATCAACTGGCTCTGAGAGTTCAGAATGAAACGAGTCTCATCAGTAAACAGAACGCAACTCCATTGGCGATATGTCTAATCTGTGTTCTTGACCTCACTGTAAGCTGTACCACCATTGAGCTGCTGTTTATGGTATGCAGCGCTCAGGACGGCGGTGAACATACAATTTTTATGCAGACATCTGGCTACAGTAAACCGGTCGTCCTGTTGCCGTACGCAGTTTCTGAGTAATATTGTCCGATATCTGGTCTCGGTCTCTGTTCGCCTGCGAAGCAATATTCTGATCGTCACTTGCTGTTGTTTGTTTTACTCGGCTGATCACCGGTAACCTTTCTTACAGATTTACAGTAGAACGTCGTTTATCCGAATTAATTGGGACCGGACACCGTTCGGATACGCCATTGTTAGGATAACCAAAAACCGAATGCGATCCATGCAGTAAATGATACTGGGCACTATACAAATCGTGAAAATAATCACATGCGGGAAACGTTCTTGAAGAAAAAGCCAAATAGGTGCAAAATGTCGCAATTTTACCTTGATTGTGGAAAATTATCACTTATTTTTCGCTGTACCATTGTACACCTTCGTTTTTCACTGCAAGGTCTCTGATTATCTTCAGCAGCAATAGTTGAGTAGGACAGCACTCTGATTGTTGTTCACACCACTACATAGCTGTCTATAACGCAGAAAATGCATTAGCATTTAATGCACTCTTATTACTTTCGTTATTGCTGTTCTGTTGTCCTCGTCTTCATCCGTTTCATCGTCGGCAGGATCGGATTCTTCCTGCACGGAAGTCACTATCCCATCATTATTTAGTTTTTGAAATCCACAGTCTTCTTCATCGCATGCTATCCAGGTTTCTACATCAACAAAACTCAACAAAAGAGCACGTATACTTCCCTCACTTGGAAACAAACTGACCTAATATTCCGCGCATATGTTTACCAATTCACACAAATAAAATTCCCCAAATATCTCTCACCTTGGCTTTTACCGTCACTTTTGGCCTCGCAGGAAACAAATGTTGAGCATTGCACTGTTCGAAAACGTATCCGAACTTTGGTTCGGATATTTGACACTCCGGATAATAAACGTTCAGATAAACGACGTTCTACTGTATATGTCCTTTGGAAGACTTTTCATGTTCTTGAAACTATGCTTTTGTTAATTCCAAACTGTTATGCAACACTCATCAAATACACCCCTTTTCAAGCTTGAGAATCCTTTTATCTTATGTAAAGGCATCCCAATGGTTTCATGGGGCCATTTTAAACATGCGATTTCACTTTTATTTGCACGAAATTTCAGAAAAGGCATCCTTCCTCCTTTTTTAAAAATTACCTTGGCACTGAATGCATGTATTCCCCGCGTTTGCGCCAGAAGTGATCAAAACTCCTTTTAAAAATAGGTTTCTTCCTGCCAGCCACTTATCTGAATGTTTTTATTTTCTATCCAATTGTATTCGAAGCTATTTTTTTCGATAAAACTCCTTTTTATCCATTTCATTTTTTTGGGAAAGTTTTGTTAATTTTCCCATGTTTTAAATGTAATTATAATCTTATGGTATAATTTCCGTCGATTTGAAATACGGCGCTGCAATAGAAAAACCACTCAATTTTAATTTTTGCATGCCGGTGTATATGTTCTTGTTCGGCAAACATCTAAAACAAAGTGTGATTACAAGCCTCGCGATTAATCTCCCTGAATTCGATACATAGTTCTATAAATTATTAAAAGGAAATTATCAAAGTTTCATTGTGTGGTATCTCTCAGATAAGATTTCCGAAAATGCTTAGATGTCCAATATATTCCCATTCACAATGTCATCAATGTGCTGAAAGTATTATTTGGAAAATATTATTGCTCATTAAAAATAGCGCAGCAGTCTGTCGCGACTGTGATTTAAGATATTTGATGAGAACTGGCCGCATTCATTGATGGACCATCTTGTTTGAAATAAAATTCACCTTTTTGCACGAAGCACCATAGGTGTTTCTGAGATATAAGCTTAAACCGGAAGAAGAGGTACTCCATACTATCACTCCATATAACGCACTCCATACTAACGTTAATAGTCGCGTGTGGTGACTGAGTCACCACAATCTCTTTCTCGTAATTATTTTTACTGTATACTATACAAATTGTATAATTCCAATAAAAAATTTAATCAAGAGAATGTATACTTACCTATTTTTAAAGACTTTTCAATCGTCTTTGATAATTTGAGAAAAAATTTAATCAAACTGAATTAAAATGTTTCAAATGTGCGTGACTTCAATAATGGACACAAATCACGAACACTTTTCACTAACATTACAGTAGTGCTTCTCAAACTTTCAACGTTGGCGACCCAATTTTCAATCATAATTTCCATCGCCCCCCCCCATAAAATAACAATGTATTTAATGCAATAATAATGTGCTTTTTTCCCTAGAGCTGCAATACGATTTTAATTACAAACTATACAAATTATCAAGATAAGTATTAAATTTTGTATATGACAGGCTCATGGAAGGTACTAGTATATATATATATATAATTATTAAATTTGTTTTAAATTTAGTATTGATAAATTAATTATCAAATACTTTGTGAAGTAAATGTGTGAATGTGAAATCAGTGTGTAAATGTGTGAATGTGTAATCAGTGTGTGAATGTGTAATCAGTGTGTAAATGTGTATTTAATATTTATGATGTTAGGATGTATTTTGTTTTACTTTGTGTTTCAGTAAATTAATACTTATTTTAAATCTTTCAATCTTTTCAATAAGCTCGCGCTCCCCTCATAGGGATATCACGCCCCCGCAGGGGGCACACCCCACAGTTTGAGAAACGCTGCATTACAGGAATGATATTTTTAGGCAAAATTCTCACATTTATTCAAGTTATTGTTGTTTTATTGTCCTTTGATGATCAACAAATAGCATGCTGCACTTTTTCTTGCTTGTGTCTTTTTGACAGGGTGCAGTGTGTCTTGTGGTATACTTTTGGCTCCATATCTTTCTTAAAGGTGTTTTTTAAGTAGCATTTGAAAATTTTCCTTTCAACTCAAATGTTTTATGTTCATTACTTTTCTCAAATTTACTTTTGCTATCATGATTAATATCCATTATTTCAACAGTTTGTGACGGATCTATACGCGTCTATAACTAACCCCTTGGGGACTTTTCAGAGACAATAATATTACCAACCAACTTTCACCGAAGCAAGAAAACGTGCAAAATAAGTATATTATATAAATTCTGTATTCGCGAGTTTTGAGAGTTAGTTGGTGAGTGGAGGATCGTGAAATAAAAAGTGCAAATCTGAGTTTATCAATTGAAGAAGTCTAACAGAGGATCACTCAACAGTGATTAAATCCGGATAAGGATCGTATTCAAGGCCTCAACTGGAGGACTCTACTTCATAAAAGTACAGGTATCGTGATCTTGCTTAAGTAGAAGTTCAGCTTATTAGTGCGCGACGTAGTTTATATTGAGCTTGTATAGGTTATTCGTGGTATCAGTTGAGGGTCCGTATTATTATCCCCAGGCTAACGAGTCTCACATTCGCACTCTGCTATCTGATCATTTATCTTAATTAGATTATTATTGTGCTTGCTTAATATTGTGGTGGCAATAAAATAATTTGAGTGAATCATGTCTATTGATTATTCAGTTCCTCCCACGCATCTAGCCGGGTCCGAGAGTGGACAAGGGGATAAGAGGAAAACAGGAACCGACAAGCATTACAAGGTTCTGCTCTTGCTTGCTCAGTTTCAACTTCATTCATCATAAATCACACAGATGCCCATTTCAATCTTTAGATTCTGTTCATTTACTTTTGTTGTTCATTTACATTTATAAACCATTATGAGTCGTATAACACAGCAATCAAAACCACTAAGTCATTCAAATGGGAAAAATGTAATCTCTATAGAAATATTTTGGAACAAAAGTGGTCGCGCGGAGAAATCAACCACCCCAAGTACCTTAAGATTTTAAGAAAATATTAACTGCTCCCAAAAAAGAAGGAGATATGTGACAAATACTCTTTAGTTCCCATGAAGATTGTCATATAGGAGGATACATACAAGGTCATTGGCAGCACAAACATACAGTTTTCCCAGAATTAAATATTTCGTGACCCTGGGGTGACTTTGAAACCCGCGCTACTCTCCCGGGGTAAAAGAAAAGTATATTTTCGGTTAAAAAAACCTAATTTTCATAATTGTAATAACTAGTTGTTATAGAGCTATGTGAGGAAAACCAGATCACATAGAAGGAATGCTGACATATATTAATTAATTAACTTGTTATTCATACAATGACGTTGTTAATTAATTACATGACAGCCAAAATTATTGCAGTGATTTGCTAATATATTAAGATGAATGAACTGGAAATGTATGGTACATCTACGTGTTATATTACAATGCAAATAATTAAAATAGATGAAAGTTATAAAAACTATTTTTATTAATTTTTAAAATGTGTAAAAAAGTAAAACGGAAATATCTTTAGTAATTCAAATCTTGCTAAAGTAATACTAAAGTAAACTTTCATTGTTGCTGTAAGCAATTGGATATATGAACATTCGTTTTAATATCTCTGGGTAAATTTTTCTCATAAGAAATTGAATTGTTAGAAAATTGCCAAGCCCAAAGTAGCAAAGAATAATTTTCATCTTATATAGTTTTGTGATATGTTCTGGAAATGGTACTACTTTTTATTAGCTAGGAAAACCTCAAGGTTGGTAATTAGTTTTATTGCATAAAAAAATAACGATTTATTACCTTAAAAGCCAAAAAAAAAGCATTTGGAGATAAAGATATTAATCTTATAATTTCAAGAGATCAAAATTGTTTTAAATTCCGTAGGAAGTTGTAGAGAAAAACAAGCACATAAGCAAATTTTATTTGTATAAATTACTAAAAAGCTTAGATTTTTTTGATTGATATTTATTTTTGTTCATCTGTGTAAAATATTGGTTTACAATTTTTCAAGTTTATCTATTTTTGTCTCACAAAAATTTTGAAATAAATAAGTCTGAGATACGATTGTAAATATTTCACTTAAAACGAAAATACAATCTGTAATTTTCAGAATATTGATATTGTTAGCTTAGGTTTCTCTCCGGGGAAGGGATAATGCAACGGAAATACAGATCTATATAGAAGGATCTAAAGTTTGGGAATATATTTTACTCGCTTCTCTTCCACTGAATTTTATTCTTCTTTCTGTATGTGAATCCTATCTTCAATCCTATTTCACTTCATCAGAAAATCTTTCGAATATAAATCCTATTGAAATAACTAGAGCTCAATGTGAATTCGAATTGGAAAAGTGTGATTTCTCCTGCGCTGGTCTAGGATTTAAAAATAATTATTTCACGAAAGTTGAGTGATATTCATATAAATTTTAATGATTGGTTTTATAAATAGATTGGACAAATGAAGTGATGGGGGCATTTTAATTTAATTCAATAAACAGACCCCTATTGATTATTTTCACAAACCAAATGTAAAAATTTCCCTTTTATTTATTCTCTTATCTATATATATATAAAGGAGAAAAGCGACTCACTCACTGTCTGACTGACTGATTGACTGACTGACTGACTGACTGACTGACTAATCACGAAATCTCTAGAACTATTCAACCTACAGACTTGAAATTTGGTAGACATGTTCCTTTGATAGAGTAGACATCAGCTAAGAAAGGATTTTCCGAAATTCGAAACGCAAGGGGCGTTACGGGGGGTTAAGGGCTTTAATAATAATTGTTTCCATGTTTAAACTACTTGATGTACAATCTTGAAATTGGGTAAGCGGATTCCTTTCAGAGAGTAGAGATCCGCTACAAAATGAGTTTGGTGAAAATCGTCCCCCAAGTGGCGTTGGGGGCGTTATAGATAATTATTTTCATTTTAAAACTATTTGACGCACTGTCTTTAAATTTGATATAAATAGATTCCTTTCGTAGAATAATGATCAGTTACAAAACGGGTTTTGTGTAAACAGATTTCTAAGTGGCGTTGCGGGGGATTAAGGGGCGTAATAGATAAATATATCCGTTTTTAAACTACTTCACCTACCTGCTTGAAAATTGGTAGGTAAGTTTCTTTCATGGAGTAAATATCCGCTACAAAAGGGGTTTTTAAAAAATTGACCCCCAAGGGGTGTTGCGGGGGTGGGGGGCTTAAAGGGGCGTTATAAATTCCTATTTTTTAACTATTAGACGTACAGTCTTGAAACTTAGTAAGCAGATTCCTCTCATAGGGTAGAGATACGCTACAAGATGGGTTTCGTGAAAATTGCCCCCAAGTGGCGTTCCGGGACTTAAGGGGCGTTACAGATAATTATTTCCATTTTTAAACTATTAGACGCACAGTCTTTATATTTGAAAAAAAGAGTTCTTTCATAGAGTAGAGTTTAGCTATTAGAAGGTTTTGGGAAAACAGACCTCTAAGTGGCGTTGCGGGGGATTAAGTGGCGTAATAGATAAATTTTTTCGTTTTTAAACTAATTGACCTACCTGTTTGAAAATTGGTAGGAATGTTTCTTTCATGGAGTACATATCCGTTACAAAACGGGTTTGGGGAAAATTGACCCCAAGGGGTGTTGCGGAGGGTTAAGGGCAGATATAAGTAATTATTTCTATTTTTAAACTATTAAACGCACAGTCTTGAAATTTGGTGAGCAGATTCCTCTCATAGGATAGAGATACACTAGAAAATGTGTTTTGTGAAAATAGACCCCTAGGTGGCGTTGCGGGGGTTCAAGGGGCGTTATTGATATTTTTTTTTTGCATTTTTAATTTATTGGACGCACAAATTTTGCTAAGCAGATTCCTTTCATAGAGTGCAATTCCCCTACAAAATGGGTTTTGTGAAAACAGACGCCGAAGTGGCGTTGCGGGGGCTCAAGTGGCGTTATAGATAATTATCCCCATTTTTAAACTATTAGACGTATAGTCTTGAAATTTGATAAGCAGATTCCTTTCGTAGAGAACCGCTACAAAATGGGTTTTGCGAATATCAACTACCAAGTTTAATTTTGGGAGATTAAGAGGCGTAATCGATAAATATTTCCATTTTTAAACTATTTGATCATCCTGCTTGAAAATTGGTAAGCATGTTCCTTTCATGGAATATAATTCCTCTAACAAAGAGTAAAACGAAAATTGACCCCTAAGGATGGTTGCGAGGGGTCAAGAGGAGTTACAGAAAAATATTCCTGTTTTTAATTGTTAGACCCATATACTTGAAATTTTTTAAACATGTTTCTTTTGTTGAATAGGGATGCACTAAGAATGCATTTTAAGTAAATAAAGTTCTGCGGAGGGGTGCAGGGGTTACTGGGACGTATTGACACAAAAAAAATCCTTTTTTCGAGCTACAAGGACTACAATAATGAAATTTGGTTTGCATTTTTCTTTTGTTGAATTGAAATCCGCTAAGAGAGGTTATTTTGGAAAAAGGCTCTCAACACACACGGGATTACGGGGATATTGATAGTAAAACTTTTGTTTTTTTCTGTTTGATTTAGACTTGAAATTTGGCTTGCATGTTCAATTTACGGAATAGAGATCCACCGCGAAAATTGGTTTTGCGGGAATCCACTTGGTTTTTGGGTTACGAAACAGCAAACATCATTCTATACTTCAATTTTAGAGATTTTTAGAAAATACAAATTAGATGAGTTCCGCCCTTTTTATTTATCAAGAGGTGACAGTTACAGGTCTAAATATATTTTTCAATACAATCGAATTCTTAATTTTTTTACTTATAGATTTCAATAATTTATACATAAGCAGTAAAAATTTATAAAACATCATGAAATACCCAGCGAAGCGGGCGGGTAACAGCTAGTATATTTATAAGAGAATAAATAAAAAGGAAAGGTTAAGGTTGCTATTCTTTATGTGGAAAAATAGATAATTTGTGAGTTTAGATGATGATTTTGCGTGCTAGTCATTATCACCATATTGCCCACTACAAGTTACTGCATTGTATTGTATCCAATGGGCTCAATTCATGACTGTCACATGATAAGGACAAACACGTGTTCTCCATTGAGTTCAAAACTGACATTAAGTTCTTGAACTTGTAGTTCTCTTTGTAAAATTCATACTAGCAAAAATTCTAGCTGTACTTATTCTATTTATAAAATTTAGATAAAATTTTAATTTTTATGTTTTGGTAAAGATGTTCAATGTTATACAAAAATATTTGTTTAAAAGATTTTTAAATTTAAAAAAAATATCTTATTTAATTCATGTGTTTTTAAATAAAATGCATTTTGTTTACCTATGTGCGTAATTATTGTTGACAAATGTGTACTTTTTAAAAGAAATTTTCTGAAAAGAGAGCAAAAGTTGGCAACAATGAAGCGCATTGATTGGCTAAAAACAAGTGATTATCATTATCACGTGACTATGTCGTCACAAGAGTTGAGCCCATTAAGTTCAGGTTTTATTAAATAGTAGATACAGAGATGTAATTCTTAATGGAAATTCGTTGATATTAACCAAATTAGTTCAATTATTTATAAACCTTGGATACCTACGCAGATCGTGGCTACGTCTCTTTAAATCATATTTAATAAAAGATTTTTAATGATTTTCGTACTGCTCAACTCTTTTTCTATGCATGGCTATTGTCAAAGTGATGAATATATTGATAACACACATAATGTAAAGGAGTTAATTCTTATTCTAAAGATATTTTTGTTGTCAATAAATGTTATGACTTCTAGATGCGTAGTGTTCTATATATGACTTTGAAAATTGATGCTTTCAGAAACCCGCCATTTAAGGTATCCGAACACGTTGGGAGTACTTTTTAACAAAATAGCATACTAAAACATTATAAATGCTCTTTAAGGACTCAATACCAATACATATTACTATTTAACTATCAATATTTAAAATAAATTACCTGAATTTTACAAAAATCACAATTATAAGTGAAATTTTAGCAATATTTTTGAAAAACTTGAAAGCAGTTAGAGAAAAAAGTTATAAACATATATTAATAAAAGTATATTACTAAAACAAATTAGATGCATTTATCTAGAAAGTGTACTCAAATTTTAATTTTTTATTGAAATTTGAAAATTTTAGAGCTGATTGAGTAAACATTATAAGAAATGTTACATTTTTTATGAGACCATTATTTAAATAAGAAGCCATAACTCAAAAAGTATTCATACAAAAACAAATATTTTACTACATTCTCTAGAAAATAACATAAATATCAGGTTCAAAAAGTTTTATAGAAATACATTTGTAATATTTTGAGTTATCAGACTCACCATGATAGATTGTGAGCAATTTAAAGGCCCTCTTCTGGTAGATCAAAAACCCACTTCCAGTTTTTCTAACTTTATAAAATTGATTGTAACTTGGCCTCTAGGTAGTGTAGAAACAAAACAAAGTATGTTTCGTAAAGTCAAAAGATAGCTCTATTTAATAAAATAAAATACAAAAATATCTGTCTTGACTGAATTTGGTCATTTTCAACGTGTTTGGATACCTTAATTCAGTTGTAATTATTTTAATTTTGCTCCTTATTTTTTCACCATGTTGTATAAATGATATAAGTAATTTCTTGAAAATTTGAAAACAATTTTAACTTATACATTCCTATTATACGCAGACTTTGTACATAGTTTCTTGCAAAATTAAATATCATTAAATTTTCTCACACATATTTATGTTAGGTAAATGATGTAAGTAATTTGAAAAGAACGTTTAGTGCATTTACTTTTGTATTACAACATATGAGAATGGGGAATTCAAATTTTGCTGTCTAACTTTACACACCATTCTTCATAAGCAATTTCTCATTCCTATTTTTACTAATATTATTACACCCGATGAACGTATTTTTCATTTTTATTAGTTAAAACTTTTGTATAAAATTGTAGTACGTGTAAATTAAGTCTTTCACTTATTACCTGAATCAAATGTGAAAGCATAAATCATTTTCTCTCCCAGTACTCCTTTGTTTAATTTTGCTCCTTTTATTATCTGTTGGTATTTTACAGAAGTTATATATTGCATATGTTTCTTTTTCCTGCAAGTTTAATTTTCTGTGAAACATTTGCACATTTTCGTATCATTAAATTTGTATTCTTTGTTCACTTTTTTTCTTTCAATTTAGTGACAGAACTAGTCCAACCTCTATTTAACAAAATCGCTACATCCCGAAAAAAAGTTTGTTGTGAATAAAACTCGTTAAGGTATACGAGCATGTTATAATGACCAAATTCGGTCAAATCATATATTTTTGTCTTTATTTTATTGAATAGAGCTATCTTTTGGCTTTACAAAACATACTTTGTTTTGTTTCTACGTTACTTAGAGGCCAAGTTACAATCCATTTTATGTATTAGAAAAACCGGAAGAGAATCTTCAATATACCAGAAGTGGGCATTTTTAAATTGATGAGAATCTATCATGGCGAGTCTGATAACTCAAAATATTATGGATGTGTCTCTATAAAATTTTTTAACCTGTTGTTTATATTATTTTCTAGAGAATGTAAGAAAATGTTTCTTATTGTAAGAATATTTTTTGAATTATGGTCTGTTATTTAAATAATGGTCTCATAAAGAAAGTCAAATTTTTTATAATATTTACTCGATCAGCTCTAAAATTTTTAAATTTTAATAAATCATTAAAATTTTAGCACATTCTCTAGATATGCATCTTATTTGTTTTAGTAATAATTTTACTGAGTTTATTATTTTTTTCCCTAATTGCTTTGAAGTTTTTCAAAAAATATTGCTAAAATGTAACTTTTAATTGAGATTTTTTGTAAAATTTAGATAATTTTTTTAAAAAATATTGTTCTTTAAATATTATTATTTATTGGTATTGATTCATGAAAAAGCATTTATAATGTTTTACTATACTATTTTTTAAAAACTGTACTCCGAGCGTGTTCGGATATCTTTAATAGAGATCATTCTTCAGTATACTTTGTAAACCACATGAAACAAATTTTAAATTCATAAACACTATATATTACTATAAAAAGTAATTATTCTCACCTTTTTTGTATAAATAAATATCTATTTATTTTTATATCTTACCCAACAAAAATAAATCTGCGAGGAAAACAAAGGGAAAATAAACGTTGCTTAGAAATATACTGTGTTTTTAGCTTTTAAAAAAGTAATTTTTTATAAAAAGTTGATGAATTTAAATGACATTTTCTAATTTTAAGTTTACATGTTATTTTAAACATACATTTTTCTTATAACCAGTAATTTTATGCATGTATTAGTTTTTGCGACTGTAAATTTAAGTATTGGTAAAGTGTATTAATTTTGTTTGAGAGAAAAAGTGTTTCCTATCATAATACGCCTCGCATCTTTGAAATCCACCTAAATCCCCCTCAGGCGTATTTTCTTCTAATTGTAATTCACGTCCAATTCTTTCAAATGATTTCATCATATGTAGGTCCAGAAATATTTTAAAAATAAGCAGAAAAAAAATCGAATTACAAGAGAAAATGTTCGGTAAATAGAAAATGCACTTCGCTATTTGGAGGTTATTTTACGGAGAAAATCGTAAAATGGTTCTTGATTCCAGGAAAACGTTCGAAAAATAGAGAAATTTGTAAAATATAGATTCATAAAATGGAGGTCTGATTGTATTGTATGAGTCATAAAATAACATTACTATTTAATATCCCTAGTAAAAAAAATTAACTTGTTCAAATTTTTAGATTTTTAAAAATAATTACAGAATTTAGGCAGCTATTTTATGTAATATCTCGTAACAAAAATTAATACTATTTTCTTCATATCTCACCCGATTTAAATAGTGTACGGAATCTACTTAAAACGATATTTAAAAGTACTGTAATAGTCAAATGAATTAAATTTAAGAGGGAAAAAATAGAAATTTAGAAAAGGGGCATTTTATAACTATATTATCCGCTTTAAAATTCTCTTTCTCAATCACAATTAAAATTTGTCTTTTTGAAAAAGCTACAAAATCTATTATTTTGTTTTTTCTTTTATTTAGTTATTATTTTTTTAGAAGTAGATTACCATTTTTGGAGTTAAATGATTCGAAATCAAATGTTTTTGTAATTTGACTTTGTATTAAGCGAATCTATGCGTCTTAGTTTCCTCCCTCAGTAAAACCTGATTAATCTGTTCTAATTGGAGCTTTAGATTATCCGGATTACTGAAAGTCCGAACTAAGCCAAAATCCTCTACAAAATGAACTAAGGTACATAGCTAATCATTCTATATAGCAAAGGGAATTTGTATTTTCAATTAGGAATAAAGCAAAATGGTAAATAGTTGTCTAAGGAAGAATTTAAATCGATACATTAGTTAGTATGTATTATACAGAGGAAAAATTACACGAGGGCTTTTGAATTCATCTTCATATGCGTTTATTAACTATGAACTAGTTTAAAATGAAAATCTGGATTTGATAATGGTTTACTATATATACGAGGGGTGTTCGGAATCTGCAGGTGGATTCAAAATGAGTGTGACAAATTTTAATAGCATATAATTATTTATGGTAAACTTAAATCGCTTTATTGTCAATTATATTTTAAAAACAAAATTTTTAAATTACCAATCTAACTAATTTTATTGGTGGCGCTAAATTATGGCTCCGAAATGAAATCTTTAAACTCGAAGCGAAATTTTAAAGTTCTTGAAGGGTGGTTACTCAAAGTCTATTATAAAAAGAACATTTAAAAGTCAGAAAAGGTATTTTTCTGATCGATTGCCATGAAAACTACGAAAAGAAATCAAATTTGGCTGGCAATCAAAAGCTCCAGGAAAGAAAAGTGGACAAAAGAAAGTCCTTGGTGTAACAGAAAAAAAAGACTTATCGCTATGGAAAATCCTCTGCCTCAGAGAACTTTAGAAAAGAAACTACAGGTTTTGCAATCAAAGATTTGTCGTCAAATAAAGAAAATTGGCTATAAAAAGGGGAAATCACCTGTTTGTCATCAAATGTCTGCAAATACAGAAGAAAAAAAGAGACAACTTTTTTGGTCGCTGTGTTAAATGTTACGCAAAGGTAGATACAAAACATTGATAACTTCGGATGAAGAAATGTTCCGTCTCTCATTTACAACTGGCAAAACGAAGGTACAATATATTTTCCATGAAAAGCGCCGTAAAGACGCAACTGTTTTGCAAAAGGGAAGTTGGCCGTCAGATGTTAACGTCTTTACGCTCAAGGAAACTTTGTTTTACACCAAGTTTCTGTTCCAAGTCATACTGCAAAATCAACTAAATATGGCTGAGAAATAAAAAAAAAAATTTTCCTTTCCTGAGAAAGGCTACCACCCTTCCCTGACTGTGTTCCTAACGATATTTTTTATGAGGATACTTAAAAAGCAATTAAATAGACCTAAAATGAGAACACTTCAAGGGCTTCGAAAAGCAATCAAAGAGGAAGTTGGAAAAATACCCAAAACATGGTCGAAAAAGCTCTTTTGGCTTGTTCTAAACGTTTACGTAAATTGTACTATGGTAAGGGAATCCACATTGAAAATTTCATGCAAATAACTTGATTCAATAAATATTTATGAAATTGGTCACATTATTTTTCAATTAACTGATAAGTACCGCTTTGCAAAAACTCGCATAAAAAAATCTTTTTTCAAAACAAAATTTATTTTTACATAAAAAAAGCATATCGGAAACTGTATTTCTACTTAGTAAACACCATGCTGCCGACATTTGTCCTTTCGGGAAACCAACTTGCCTATACCTTCTTTAAAGAAAGATGACCCCAGTAAACAGTTTTTGAAATTTCTGGCAAAGCAATCTTATTGGGAACTGTCTATTTTGATCAATTTTCTCATTCATTTTTTTAACCAAACCATCATTAACAACAGAAAGCTGCCCACTCCATGCTTTGCCATGAACACTGATGCGCTCATCATTGAATTATCGAATCCACTTTTTCATCATTTCATATATTCATTACGTTTTCACCATAAATCTCTATATGTTGACTTTAAATTTCAACTGGCTTAACATTTCTTGACGAATTATAGAACATACTTCACAGTCGCAGGATCGGCAATCGTTTTAAGTATTTCGAACACTCACTAGTACGGAGAAGAACAACACTGTCCGTGTATATTAGCATCATTGAGCTGACAATAAACCAGAGACATGTGTGCGCAAAAGCTGAACTGCAATTAACACTGTGGTTGCGGTACTTAGGTAGTGGTTTTGTACTTAGTTTTTGGACAAGCCTAGTAACATAACTTCTGGGCCAAGTTACGTAATGTAATTTTGATTAAGTTAAAATTTTAAAGCAAAATATTCTTTTATAACAGTGAGTGAAAGAAAAACAAGTTACTCAATTTAAACTTAATTAGATTTCATTAACATTTTTAAAAAAAATATTAAAAAAGTTCGGTACTTAAATTGCTTAATTAAACAATTAAAAACTGAGTAATCATGTTATCTAATTACACTAATATTTTTTTTAATTGCTTATTTAATTTAGAAGATTATTCTACTGTGAACAATAATATTTCGGCATGTTTCTTTAAAACAAGGAATCTATTTACGTAATAGCTTAAGCGAAGTAGATTTTTTTTCTCTCTGAAAATCTGAAATCAAATAAAAAACTAATATAGTAACATCTCGACTTAGCTACCCCCGACTAACGTGAATCCGGAGTTATAAGATTTTCAAATCTGGTCAATTCGTCTTTTTTTTCTATCACTGAAACTCAGACCGAACCAAGAGCTTACAAAAATATAAAGCAATAAATAAAACAAAACTAAATAATGTGAAAAAAATTATTTTTTCTCTCTATATATAAAAAGAGTTTTTCGGGAAATGTAATAAATTTATTTATACATAAGATACATTTAGTAAAAATGAGTCGTAAATAGTTAAATTTAACTCAAGAGGAGCGCCAAGAACGAATTCTGCGAAAGAAAAATGAACAAGTGAAGAAAGTGTACGAAAACAGAAATGTTTAAAAAAGAGATTAGTTGAAAAAATTAGTACTCTCTCTTTCTCTCTCTCTCTCCATAATACATGCAAATTACAGTTTTACAATTTTAGTAACGAGTATGAACAGTTGTATAATTTGAAAAATGGGGTTGGTACACCATTAGATGAACAGGGGATACTATTCCCCTAGTATTAAAGAAAAAAAATTTAACACCCCCCTCCCCTCCAAAAAAAATAAAGTTTTTCTAGAAAAGTTTGAATAGTTTGCTTATAAGTTTTAAAAAATTGAAATTTATGCTTTGCATACATAACCTAAATCCTGTGCACTTTATAATCTTATAAAAAGCAATATATATTTGTTTATTATACATAGTTTTCAAACGGAAAAGTAAACTATCTCTATTTACAATTTTTTTCAAAATACCAGTTTGAGAGAACCATTTAAGAAAACGACCCTCAAGCATTTGTCTTATTTGTCTATGCAAAGACTCAGGATTTAATGTTAAAGTAACTATATTATTTTAAGCTAACATTTGATCCACCATCTGGCATAGTGGTTCGTGACGCTGACCCGTAGAGCCTGGGTTCGCATCCCGGAGAAGGCATGGATGTTCGTAAATGTATAGCGTTTTTGAGACATGGGGGTACTCCTAATAGTCTTCGAGCCACAAATCCTCTCATGAGACTGGTGGGAGGCCCCTGGTCACTTTCAGGATGTTCTCCTTCAAAATGTGGTGGAACCGAGCCAAATCGTACTGTCACCTGTATAGTACTAAAAACTACAGTAACGACAGGCGAACATTTATCCTTTTGCCGCGATGAATTTCGTTGGCCTCTATCTGACACCGTGAGACAGGTAGCATTACGAGTAACAACAATAAACTCATTAAAAATATTTAAGTTCAGATAACTCTTATAAAATAAAAAAAATTAGGATTTTTTACAATAATTATAGATATTATCAAAAAGAAAAGCAAGAACCTCTCTTATAATTTATATTCTTTATAAGGAAAGTGTAAGGCAAACCAGTGATTACGCTATTATATATATATTTATCTGAATCTATTATATTTTTGGATTTTGCTCTGTACTATGAGCAGAAATAAAACGGTTGCTTCATCATTAAAACCTGATTTAACCTCGCTAAAGACAGACATCAGTCTATATTTGTAGTTGCTGCTGAATAGGTTTTGGATATTTTTAGTGCGTTTTTTTTTCGAATCGAGAAATCTCGTTTTCCTTGCTATCGAGTGGAATGATTTTTCTGATAACTTACTTGTGATCGAGTTTTCCTAATTGTATGCATCCCATTATGGTTTGAATTTCTATTTTTGTATATACGTATACATATACTAGCCGTTACCCTGTCTATTCGCTGGGTATTTCATGACATCGAAAACTTATGCTTTCTTTTTGGGTTATTGTTATCTAAAATATTATGCTTTCGGTTGTATAGAAAAATATTATTATATCCCTCATCTCTTGATTTAAAAAGTACAGGACTTGATTGCTATGGCAGAATATATTTATCATTTTTATATGTTCCCTTTTCTTAGCGGATCTCAACTCAACAGAAGAATTATGTTTACCGAACTCAGAATTTCTAAGCCAAGTAGTCTAAAAACCGGATTTTTTTACTTCTATAACCGCCCCCTCATTCCTTTCCTTGATTGTGTCCATCTCTGCAAAATCCGTTCTTAGTGAATCTCTACTCAGTATAAAGAAAT
Source organism: Trichonephila clavata (assembly GCA_019973975.1). Taxonomy (NCBI): domain Eukaryota; kingdom Metazoa; phylum Arthropoda; class Arachnida; order Araneae; family Nephilidae; genus Trichonephila; species Trichonephila clavata. The sequence goes on from BMAO01031563.1 coordinate 32,901, forward strand.
ATGTTTAAATAGAAAACACTTAAGACGAAATATCGGTTAACACGAAATAATACAACTGTCCCGTTTGACTACTATGCATTTTCATGCATTTTTTCGCTTAACACGAAAAGATTTTTTTATTTAGAGAGGGAGGATATTGAAATTGAGCAGACATATAAAGAAGTTTCTGTATTATGAGAAAGTTCCTGTATTATGAGACTATCCTATTGTATTATCAGAATAATTCGTTCCAGTAGTTGATGATAATATGTGTACAGCTCCAAATATTGCAGACAAAGACATTTTGGAGTTTGTTGAAAGCTCAAAAAATATCATTGATGCAGATTCCGTCAAAGAAAATGAAATGAATTATACACAGCTCCTGTTCCCACGTCATCCGAAATGAGGAACATCATGAAAAGTATGCGCAATTATTTAGACGATAGTACCAATGGTGAAAATAATAACAAAAAGGACGGCATCGAATTATTTAATGCTAAAAAAGACAATGCAAACAAAAATATACCAGATTATTTTCCAAAAACTTACTAAAAATGTTGTTCTTCAAATATGGGAAAATTTCGTTAAGTTCCTGGGAATGTTTTTGTTTCATTTATTTTTATTAAATACAAGCAGAAAAACATGTCTATGTAAATAAAATGTACTCTAATAAACTTAGTTTCTGGTATATGTGGGTTTTCTTTTGCAATATCCTTTAACACGAAATAATATTTCAGTCCCTTCAGTTTCGTGTTAAATGATATTCACTGTACTTATTACTATGTTACAATTTGACCAGAAATATTTTTTGCTTTGTATCTGTATTTGGATCCAGAATCTGGCAATAATTTGTTTACTGCACACAGATTCATCGTAATCTAAGCATTTTTACAATTTATTTTCCTTCACGTTTAGGTATTACAAGTGGTTGCATAACTTTTAACATTTATAAAGTAATTTTTACGGTCAAACCCCGTTTAAAAAACTTTTACTCTGTTATATTCATCTAGACATACACATAATTATATACATATGCTTTCTTTATTTACAGTTACAAAATTTTCTGAATAATATTTTTTTGTAGTTCGTTCTTATTTAATGGGATATTTTCTTAAACATTATTTAAATAATGAATACAAATTTCAAACTAGTTAAATTAATACAATTAGTAAATTTAAAAAAATAAATATCTCAACTGTAAAGAGTTAATTAGATCAAAAGGCAAATCTCGACAAAAGTTTAATATAATATGACCTTTGTTTCATTGAAATAAATTAAATGCCAATAAAATTTCAAATTTTTAAATTTAATAATATTTTTTTCAAAAATTATTGTTTAAATATTCTAAATGTTCAAAAATTATTTTTAGGAACACTGAAAGAATATGTTTTTAGTAAATACCCTGAATTAAATTTTTAAAAAAAAATACTTACCTGTATTTATCACTTTTTTTTTATTAATGCTAAGAAAAAAAATCGTAAAACTGCATAAGCGGAAAGAAATTACATGATAAAAATAACAAACAAATAAGCATTTTTAAAGTTTTTTTCTCTTGTCAAACGCTTCTTAAAAATAGAAATTAATAAATTTCATCACAGGAGAAAAACTGGGAGTACGTCGCCAATTTGGAAATCGAGTAAACAACAAAGGTTGCCATCTTAAAACTCAGAGCGGGAAAATTTGACTCATAATCGTCTTGAGTCGATTTGTTGGTTGGTAGAATTCCGAAGGGAAAAAATTGTTTGAAGAGAGAGAATCTTGATTTGTCATCTGACTTTTTAATTTGACTTATGAGAATCTTGTTAAAAATTTATCTATATTTGAAGTTGTTAACCATTTCAGATTTGCGATATCAGAATTTCAATTTTTGTTTTCATTGTTATGATCCTTTATATAGAAGAATGCATGAAGTTTGCTGAAATTAATATTTCAAAAGTATATAAATAAACATTCATATTGCATTGTTAATGGTTATAATTTTCTTTTAAGCTTTTCATTATTATAAATGGAAATTTAAAAAAAAATTGCGAAAAATATGATTGAATTCATTGAATTTGAAGTTATTCTCTCTCACTCTTTTGGTTTTATACTTGAATGACTCAGAAATACTTGAAACTCCTCTTCAAGCTCCGTTAATACTTAATATTAATCCAGTGGTGTGTAATTAATTCCACAAATTTAGTTAAATTTGTTTTATAATGTGATGCAGTTCTTTTAAAAAAATAGTAAGGAAGAATTTTTCATCTGTGTGTTCTTTTTATCTTCAATTCCAAAATTAGTGTGCTCATTTTTCTAATTTTTGTCGTTAAGGGTCTTTAGATCTTTAAAAAAAATGACGTCAGATGAAAATTTCAACAGGAGGCTTTTTACTCTCCATACTCACCGATGTTTTTTAATAAATTTTAATTTGTGATGTTCAAATCAATAACATAATATAGATTTCAAACCGAAATTTAATTTTAGATTGAAAGTTTATTCTCAAATTCAAGGTGCCGAAAAGAAGAGAGCTTTACGAAACTTTCTAATGAATTTCCTGTTCTATACGTAAACTTATTCATTCATAGTCGATCAGAAACTAACATATAGAGTAAAATAACGTAAAAAAAAATGCTGTAGTTGATTTTTTTTTTTTTTAAATTTAACCCATTTTTGGTTTTTTTTCGAACTGAGCTCGCTCAGGCGAAACATACCATCCTGGTTCATCCCGAACATAGCTCGGGCACTGTGAAAACTTACACTGTGCAATCGGTCTTTCCCGAATTATTTCACATGTGATTTTTACGGTTTTGAATAATTGAAAAGTACCTCTCGGTGGAATTTTCTACAAAAAGAGGACTTTTCCGTCTGCCCGTTACACTTATCTGAAAGATATTTTGTTGACTATATTCCCCCAACAGAGAAGAAACTAAATTCAACACGACAGTGTATTATTTGCTGTTCAAAGAGAGACAGTGAAGGGAAGATAAGAAGATAAACAAGATTCTACTGTCCAGTTTTCGATGTTGGGTTATGTACAGTACCGTATTTTCGAATTTATCATACATGGTCAAATGTTGATTCATAATTTCATTATCATTTATGTAAGTGCAAAAGATGCAAACAAAATTTGTAAATCAAGATAAAATCTAGGTATTCTAAGCTTTATATTTATATTCAATTAGAATTGACTCCAAATTCCAATGATTTCTGCCGTACAAAAAGTCAACTTTACAGGTAAATTACTTGTTTATTCAAATACATTTATTTACATTAAATTTAGGAATGTATGCAAGTGGTGCTATTATGTTTTAAAAAATATGTATATTTGAAAATAAGCACAAGAAACGTTGACACTTTTTAATCGATAATCCAGAAATAAAATGAACCTGGAAGGGGTTAATAATAAATTTTTATGGTAATTTCTATTTGTTTTGAATTTTTTGATGAATATGTGTTTTAAATTTATTCTGCAAATGTTCTTTAATTTTTCCTACAAATTTTAAATAGCAGGGGGAATAACAACTAATGACTTCGCAAATATTTTAAAAACTCATGAAACGTTTTGTTTCTGTTTTGCATATAGCGTGGCAACCCTATGGCTATTGTAACTTTTCAAGTGCGTCTGCCAACTTTTTTATATTTGAAAGAAAGCATTTCTATTTTTCTTGGAAGCTAACCATAAAAAAACTGCGATTTCTATAAAAAAAAAAACTCTACTCTATTTGCACGTAAAAAAGTAACTTTAATAAGTAATGCACGGTATAAAAAAAGTAAAAAAAAAAGAACGTTTTTTTTTTGTACTTGAAAAACGAAAAGTTCTCTTTTTCCATTGCCTTCAAATGTTTCTTTCACCGTATTGATATTGCTCTGCGTGACTGCCAGTTTTTCGAATATATCTGTCTTTTAGATTTACATTTGGGTGATTCCGCTATAGACGATTTTCGACATTAATTTTTAAATCACATTATTTGTCACTTTTTTTTACATCAGCGCAAAGAAGAAAGTCAAAATTTAATATATTCAACTTTTTTTCGGTTTTACTTCATATTTAAAATTTTGGTGCTCTTGGAAATATTACCATTCGAAGAATCGGTATAAACTGCAAAATCACACCAGGCAACAAAGGCACGAAACAGCTCTGTTACCGACCTTGAGGTTAAGTTTTACCGGCTACACGTGTAGTGACAATATTTATTTATTCATATGTACGAAAAAATATAAGTTTTTGTTGTTATTATTTAAGCATCATAGACTACAAAAAATTCTCTGTTAGCTTGTTGCACCCGCGATACAAAAGATGTAAAAATTTGTTTTTTTCCCACAGAAATGAAGTGCTAACGTTTTGAAACTTTGTAGAAGTAAGAAGAAATTAAATAAAAACTTAAATCAATCGTTTTTTTAGAGTTTAATGTTTGTTGGATTGAAATAAAAGTTAATTTAAATTGGTTGCACCCGTGATTGTGATGTTAGAATCGCGGGTGCAACTCTTTGACTACTAGACTTATTGTGTGATTTATAACATATTTCATTGTTTTGATATGCCTTGAATAATAATACATGTTATGTATGATTGGTGATATATTTTTAATATCTGTGTTTATATTGCATTCTGCTTTTTTATATAAACTTTGACTAAAATGACAGCACAGCAACGCAATGAGATTGCTTCGCAGAAATATAAGCAAAATTTTAAAGAGAATCCTGAACTTCATGCAGACCCTCTCCGTCGAAAGGGCTTGTGATTCAAAGTGGAGAGAAGTAGTGAAAAAAATGGAGGCCGATGAAGATTTGAAATATTAGCTAGAATCAGATCAAAAGAAAGAATGTAGTCAACTAGAAAGCGTCGTAAAGAAGATCAAGTTAAGTAATCAGGTACTAGATACAACAGTTCCCGCACACTAGGGAAAGCTGTGGCCAAAGTGAAACGAAAGTTACCAGCTAGTACCATTAAAGAAGTGGAATTTGTAAGAAAATTACTGCTAAATTCCAAGTTACTGTATTCGTCCCTAAAGCTGTCCTATGAAAACTGACGGATGAAGGGAAAAACAGATTTTTGATTTTTATAATTGGGCATTCAATCAAAACATTTCTTCCAATCTGAAGACAACCATAGCATTTCCGTGGCACGAACCTCCCTGTTTCGTTTAAAAAATGCGCATTAGTTTTAAAATCGTAGATTACTACCATTAATACAGAAAGTGATTGGGCCGCGATGACGATTTGGAACCTCTTACAAATTACAAAATACAAAAAGAAATTCCGTATCTTGCTATATCTGCGCCACTAACCCTTCATGCCACTTAAAACGAGATTGCGCGTTTCTGATTTTTGCAATGATTCAGATAGTGATTCAGACAACAAATCTATAAATGAGGAATCTCCACCACCGTCTGTCTCATCAAGCCTCAAAATCACCAGCAGAAGCATGTCGTAAAACTGATGGTACTGTCTGTGCCGCTGTCTTACCGAAAGATATTTGCGCTGGTTTGTACGTGCTAGTACAACTGCTCTGCAAATCTGGCAAAAAAAAGTTACTCAATATCGCTATGTGGGGGATGTCAGAGTGATATGGATAAAGATGGCGAAATTAGAGCACAACTTCTGACGACGATTGATGGCAAACGTTTCGCAGAAATCACGAATGACACATCAGACATGCAGTGTGAAGACATTATCGCGAAGTTGGAAGTGCCAGAGAAAAATACTGATGGAAATATAATGCTCATAGAGTTTTCAGCGAATAGATGTATTTGAAAAGAAATAATTAACATAAGTGACAAAGGAGTGTACAGGTAGGTAATAAACATTGTTTGATCTTTTATTTAGTTCCTATGTAAGTTATATTGACGCTTAAATTCACTTAAATTAGACGGGTTGCACCCGCGATTACTTCAAAAGTGAATAATTCATTGTTTATTTTTGTTTTCTATATATATATATATATATATATTTATTTTTGTACTTTATTAGTTTAATATTTTGCGAAATATCAAGGCATATCATAATAAATGCATCACAATTAACAGACTTCCTTGTTTTTTGTCTATGATCTAGGAAAGTTGGGCCAACTTTGTTGCACCCGCGATGGCACTTTGAACTTTCCTCCTGGCTTTTTAAATATTACATTAAAATTCATATAAACGAATTTAAATTGAACATGTTAATATGCAATTCTTTCAAGATTGATTTCATTAAAAATGCTTTTTATTTTATTATTAAGATACTTTACATACGTCTAAATGTTGCACCCGCGAAAATGGGATGACCCCATTATGTTTCATCAGAATCTAACTCGAATAAAATTCGAATGTAAAACAATTTATGTACTATTTACTTTTAAATTGTCATTTTTAGTTCCAAATATTATTGTCTTGTGCATATTGCATGAAAAAGATATAGTAACTCTCAAAATGTGAGTTCAAGGTAGAAAAGAAATAGGACGTTTAATAAGAAATGATACTAAAAGCATTTATTAATAATAGAATGCATGTGCTGACTGAGTGAGTGAGTGAATATTAACGTCCCACTGTTCAGCTACACGAGGGCTTTTGGGGACGGTCCGCGTAATTTTGAACCATGATCAAGTGACGCGGACGGCACCTGAGCTGGCACCCCTCTCTCCTAACTACCACACCACGCTAACGGGAGGACGTTTGAGCTCTCGACAAATTTTAACGTGCATCGCTCCCCTACACGGCGGGTCTTCAGTGGTACTGGGATTGAACTCATGACACGCTAGCCACGATCCGATGCCTAGACCCCTTGGCTACCACGGCCACATGTATGTGCTACTTCGGCCACATGTATGAGCTACTTCGGCCATTTGTATTTTTCAGATTTTTGGATAAAGTAAAATTAGGGAGTACCTGATAAACTTAAAACAAAATAAAATAATCTAAGCAAAATTTAAAAACTAAAAATAAATGCCATTTATTGTTAAGAAAACTAATAATAATAATTTTATTTTCAATTTTATTATTATCATTATTATTAACAATTCATTAACCATTTCCCTGTTTTGCCCGAACACCGCTCGGGCACTTGAAATGGTATTTCCCTGATTTTCCCCAGCGGTGTTCGGAAAACACTTCTTTCTACTCTAATCCTCTGATATGCCCATATTTTTTGCTCGTTTAGTGTGCAATGTTTCTAACCGATGTCTCTAATAGTCGAGTAAAGTTAGTATTACAAAAAAATGCAATGTATAAACCGGTTTCAAGGTTAGGTTTTACTCTATTCCTTTTAGACTAGATAAGGCGGGAATTTTCTTTTTACGAGATTGGTGCACCGCAAGCTACGAACACTATTTCTTTTAAATTTGGACCTTAAAATAGAAAACAAATGAGTGATTATGAGAGGCTCATAACAGAAAATAATTCTGATATTGACTCAGATAGTTAGTCTGAAATTTATGCAAATAATTCTGGAAGTAATGAAAGTTTGTTATCGGGCTTCTTTTGTGGTGTAAATAGAATGGACCAGCATCTCACAAATTTCCCAATAACGAAAAAAAGAGGTAAGAAATAATACAAAAAAATATTCTTCCATTTTTTAGATACATCATTGTGGAACGATCCGTTTTATATTAGAAACTGGGAGAAAAATTATCTCATTTGAATTTCAGGCTTGATATTATAGATCGCTTAATTGAAAGATATGGGGCGGTAAATGAGAAAAAAGGACGACCAGGAATTTTGTCCAGTCTCTTATGATTGACAGAAAAAAACTTTTTAGAAGAGATTCCTTCCAGCGACAAAAAATTGACACCAACAAGGCAATGTTTTGTGTTTTGTTCTAAAAGAAACGATTTTGAAAAAGGGGTGAAAAAAGAAACATGATATTTTTGTCCCGATTGCGATGTTGGACTATGCTTGTCTCCCTGTTTTACAATTTACCACACGAAAACAGAATTTTAAGAGGATAATTAACTCTAAGTAAAATATTATCTTTTTAAATCTAATATACATTTTTGTAAAGTGTTCTTTTGAGTTCGCTTATTTCTTCGGAAAAAAGCCAAACATATTTTCAAGGAAAAATATGTTTTTTCAATGAAAATAAAAATTAGCATAATTCCTTAAATCCAATATTTATAGCATTTCTGACTGCTGATTTAAGTTCATATAATTCATTTTAAAAATGTTTACAAAAAATATGCTTATTTTTTGACATAATATCATAGAAAAAGAGAAACTGTTAAGTGGTTAAATATAAATAAGTTTTTTAGACTTCGTTAAAAAGACAAAACATCGAACTAGGATTGGCCTAGTTAATAAAGTAAAATTTTATAAAGACATTTGTAAATATGGTAACCTAATATCTACTTAAATGTCCATTTCTTTAAAATAAAAGTTATGATTAACATTTTTTTTCATATATGTTTTCTTCAAGTAGATGGTTATTCATATAAACAAAGAAATTTATTGTTGTTACCCTTTTTTTAATGACGAGATTCAAAAAATGTGTTGTACTTTAGCTTTTGGAGGCCAATATATACAATACTCGTCTCATGCACAGATCTGTCTTAAGTCTGATAATATTTTTCAATTCAAATAATGTGTCAATCAAGGTAGCACATCAATCCAAAGCATAAAAAATGCTTATTGCTTACGATTTAAAAGAAAATTACTTTAAAGGTTAGTATTTTCCACGTTTTAATATATTAGACAAATATATATTTTTTCTCAACTTCTAAACAATGACATAGATGCCTTTTTTTCAATATTTTCTGTAACAATATTTTCGATTGAAGTCTTCGCATCTTCGCGGCGATGTTATATTTCATCCACTGAACGGTTCTAGGATTTATTGACGTATCAGAATTTCCACCAAAAAAAAAAAAAAAAAAATTCGAAAGAACCGTACAAAAAAATGTAGCAATTTTTTCGATACTACGTTTTTGAGTAATATATTCGATTTTAGTGGGAATGTTGGATTGAATCCAAAGTTTAAGATTCACAATGAATTTGATTTCTATTCAGCTTTTAATGTTTGTTGAATAATGTTCACGCACAAATCTGAGTTTTGAAAGGCAATAAAACAGAAAAAATATGTAAAATTAAGTACAATAATATTCTATGAAGTACATATGTGATTTACAAAATACAATTCTTATTAATGGATCAAATAAAGTTTTAAGAAAAATTTTAATGTACTATTGTCCCTTAAAATGTCTTCACCACGAAGAAATGAAAACATCAAAATGATATTTATTGGATAGATATAATATACTGAAAAAAACAAGTAATTAAGTTTTCATGAAATTTGAAAGAATAGACCCTGAGAAATCAATATACTGAACAACCTCATCTGACTGACAACAATAACAGCTCTTGATCATTGACCAGACGTTTACATTTGTGAGAGATTTGGAGAACGTGCTGGCCAGGGTAACAGCCAAGCATTTTCTGTGTTAAAGAAGATCCGTACAATAACGGCAACATGCAATCGTTTATTATCCTGCAGAAACGCTGTGTTTCGTACAGCTTGCAGAAAGAGTAAAGCTATGAGCCGTGACACACCAGAAATGTAACGGCCTCTGCTCAAAGTGCCGTTACTGAGAACAAGAGGTCACTTAGACGTGTATTTTATAACACCCCATACCATCACTGCAGGGGACGGGCCAGTATGACAATGTCTAATGCATGCTGGTGATGTGCATTATCCGTGGTGCCGCCAAATTCAAATGTGACTGAACTGAAATGAACTCAGTGGCGCGACAGCCCATGAGAGCCAAGGCCTACTTTGCCTGTCCCAGTTTACGGGACCTAAGGCGCTAGTGTGCATATGCTGAAGTTTCGGTCAAGTGGTCAGTCTGACGTTAAACCCCCAGTGTTCACTTCCCAAGCAAGCTTGGTACTCTTTTATCAACTCACTGAAGGGATGAAAGGCTAATTCGACCTTGACCAACCCGGGATCTAAGCCCCCGACCTGTGGTGTGGAAGCACGATACTCTACCAATCAGCCACTGGGATTCAAGGATGTGGCTATCATGATGTTACAAAAGGAATCTGGATTCGTCTGAAAGGATGACATCACGCCATCGCTGTGTCCAAGTACGGCGTTTAATCACACCCCTGAAGGCCCTCATGTTTGTGATGTAGCTTCAAGGGTAGCCGAAGCTGTAGTTGTCGAGCTGACATGCTACGCTGCTGCAAACATCATCGAATTGTTTGAGAAGACACTTGCTGTCATCCAAATGATGATTTTCTTGAATCAGGGCATGTAACGTGGTGTACGATCCATTAAGGCCATGTGGGTAACATATTTGTCTTTTCCTCTCTTAGTGATAGCTGGTCGTTGAGATCCAGCACGCTGTTCCATATGAGCATCCTATAAACACATCGATACCATACCCTGCAGACAGTCATGGGATCTCGACAGACGCAAGCAGCAATACTGCGACAATAACTACCAAATGCAATTTTTGTATGAGAAACTATTTGTACAATTTCTTCTTTTAAGGTATCCGACTGGTAGCGACAACTTTTTTATAAAAAAAATGGAGATTGGGTATTTGTTTGTTATTTTTAGATTTTTTTAGTTCATTTTAAGAAAAATATGCTAAAATTAAAAAGAGAAAAAGAAATTATTATGACTAAAATGGGAAAAAATGGGTAAAAATTGACAAAAAATAACACAAACGCGATCCATTCTGTACTAAAAGTTTATGAACAGATTTTCAATTCTGATGTGTTGCTATGTTATTCATTGTCGAAATGACGTTCAGGATAAGAGATATTTCAATTTTTACAAAAACTAGAGCACTTTACTCAATTATTATATGAAATTGCTTAAAAAAACAGTGGTTATATTCACATAAGGGGCTATAAATTTTGTAATAAAACAGTGATTGATAAATCTGAAGGTTAAAACAGTTCTACTATTATACAGAGCATACAAAAAAATTTTCAGTTAATTATTTTTAAAACTTTTTGAGCAATCACTGACCCCGTTTGAGTATTTAAAAAAAAAACACATTTCGGGTAAAACGCTTTTTAAAGTATAACACATACACACCTGGTTTAATGTAATGGCATTTGCTTTTACTAAAACACTTATAGTTTTTATTCTAGTGAACGGAAAGTAATATACTTGGTATTTTTATAAAGCTAATAAGATGACCTATGAAATAAAATCATAAAAAAATTTGTCAATTTTTGGCAAAATTCACAATTTTAGGGTTGTCGGATACCTTAAGCACATTGTGGGTGACTCTACCAGGGTCTGCTTTGCATGAATGCGCTGAAAAGCTAATCTTTGCTTATCATAGCATCTTCTATATTCGTGTAAATATCACGTGTATAGCGTATCGCCTTTTTGGTGTAGCATTTTAAATGAAAAGTGATTATATTATATTTTTTTATTTATTTTCAAATAATGTAATTTTCTTGTTTAATAATCTTTATAAACTTTGGAAATGTTTGAGTTTTAATTAGTAAATCTGTTTCCTTAACACTAGAACGTCCGTCAGTGTCAACTAGACAGCAGGGCCTGTTTAGTTTGTTTTCCTTTCCACATTTATGCAGGGATTTTAAAAACATTTTCGTGACTTTTAATCATTTTCCATGGTGATTACACAGAAAAAGCTTTGCGGCTCTGGGTTAATTGGGATAGATTTTGAAACAAAATAAACCTAAAGCGTCCGCTGGTGTCGTTTCGATACCAAGGCAATTTATCATTATAAATTACTGTCGTTCAGCAAAAGATAGCTCACTAAGTAGACATTAGTAAAACAAATGTCCAGAGAGAAGTAATATCGCATGAATTGCAGTGTTGAATGCAGTGTTTTTGGGTTCACAGTGGAATTGAGGCAGTTATACTAAAATCGTTGTGTCTAAGTATTTCGTTACATTGCATTTGTATATCTGCTATTACGTTCAAATTACGCAAGTGCAAGAAATTAAAAAAATCAGGTAAGTACTGAATTTAAAGGAATTACAAATTTACTAAAACTTAACAAGAACGAAATATAAGTGTGTAATAGAAAAACAACTAAAAAATGTGTGTCTCTTGCATTAAATCTGTGTGCGGAAAATATACAGGAAAAACCTAATATCACTGTATTCATTGCAAATAAGCTATATACAAAACAACGACAAAAACGATAAATAATGATGAAAAAACTCGCATTCTCACAAAAATTATGATTTTGTTTATCATACTAATATTTATGAATGTTATTGGTTTATTCCATTTTGCAAGATTAAGTAATTTGTTTTGTTACAGTTTTTTTATTATATAAAGGGTCATAATATATGATAATTACACGAAATAATATTAAAAATTCTTAAAACTAAATATGATTGAACAGTAATCCAAAAATTATATACATTTAGTTATTACAATTAGTTTATACATTTTACATCACGGTGTCCAAACAACACCAGCGGACGTTTAAAAGTAATCGAAATCCCGGATGTTCTAGTGTTAAGGAAAGGAAACGGATTTAAAGTTGCCAAGAATTGTAAATATAAATAGATAATTTATTGTTAAAAATTAACTCATGTAATAAAATGAATTCCTAGACAGTTATATAAAACAAAACTTTTACCTGAATTCGTTATTGAATTTAGCATAAATTATTTATCAAATTAATATAAAAAGTACATTCTTTATAAGGACATTAAAAAGCCTTCTCTTTCATTCCAAATCCTTTTCTTAGTATAATTTATTTATTTCAGTTTTTTTTCCTTACTTGTATTCTAAAAGCTCAGAAAACTAAATTCCTTTTTACCAAATTACTAGAAAGGTTATAAATCACTCTAAATAAATGAAGGTAGTATAAGATTTCTTTTTCCCCCTTTCTTACTTTTATTGAAGTAAACTTTTAAGCCAAGTTTGAACACATTGGTCAGAGGATTTGTATCTCCAATCCAAAAAAGCATTTATAATAAATCATGAATTTAGTTTAAAGCAAAAATAATTCAGTGACATCTGGTGTTCCAATGAAACAATTTCAAAAGGAAAAAATATTTTCTTTTCAGACGAAATTCGATCAAAATGCAGTAAAAAGTTTCTACATAAATCAATGAAAACTTAACTCCCCTGCTCTACCCTCTAGTCTGGCTGTCTTTGTATTGTTTTTATTATCTTTAAGATACAATTGATCAAAAGTTCTTCAGTCGACATAAAATAAAAATAATTAGTTTAAATTTATATAAGAAAAGTTTATAAGTTAATCATTGATAACGAAAAATGCTGAACTTTAACAAGTATTTAATATAAAATTTGTTTTTATTTTTAAAAAAATGCTCTATTTTAATTTTATTTATACTGGAAGAATAATTTCAGGAAAAGCACAAATCCAAGATTTAACATTAACCCCTTAACTGGTTTGCCCGTAGACAGTACGAGCTCCGGAAGCTGGCCACAACCAGTATGCTCGTACGCTGTAAGGTTAGTTCCTTCTTTCAATCTTTGATTTGCACATATTTTTAATTCTTTTTATGAGATTATTGGTGCTAGTGTTTTTAAATGGATGCAGTTTGTCCATGGTACTGAAATACTTCGCATCTAGGATTCTCTCTGTTGTGAAGGCGGGAATTTTTCATTGAAGGCAGGAATTTAGATTCTTGAAAATACTCGGTGAAGAATAGGGATTGGCAAGGCGATGTGTAATTTGTTGTTTGAAAAAAAAATGAAAATGGGATGATACTACAAAAAGGACGATGGTATATGTGTCTTCATTGCAATGTGATACTTAGTATTATACACCATGCTTCAAATTGTGTGTGCATATATATATGTACACCTGTATAAAATCCTCAACCGTTTGTAAGAGACGTACGAAACTGAATTTTTTTTAAGTATGAGAGAATTTTTCAAGATATGTGCAACATTTTTCGTAGCATGCAGAGTGTGATCATAAAAAGCAAACATTAAGAGTTTTTTGCTTTACATAAATATAAAATGAGAAATAAGAAAACTTTAAAATTGAAAATTAAAATAAAATTCTTCCTTTTTCATAATCTGTTAAGTGTCGTGCTTTGTTATATGCAATAAAAAATATGCCCTTTTTTGAAACAATTCAGGCACACAAAAAGAAAAAAACCTGACCGCTCAAGGGGTTAAAATAATGAAAAATAATAAAAAATAACATTATAAAAAGTTTAGCGGAATTTAAAATATGCAATGGGAAATAAACTAATATCTGGTTTTTTATATTCTACTGATGCATGGTATTTTTATTTCATATCATTAATAGGCATTGGTCCGAATTTATATGTTAATATTCGCACTTAGTAAAAATTAACACCGGATTCTTCTTATCACATATATTGTTGTGTAATTCAGAGTTGTTGCTCAGGTTAAATTAATACTAAATCTATGTGTGTGATAGTAGCGATAATAGCTGGTGTTTTCAATTCTGCGCATCTCTCTCGGGTGTCAAGTGCAATATAATTTCACAAATCAATACATCAAACATAATGAAAATATGTCTTTTCCTTTGGGGTATATTCCGTATTGTACTAATTCTTAATTTTATACAGGGTGACTTATCACCAGACAGACAAAATTGCAGGCTCTGCAGGGGGTACAAAGATAACTCAGAATCACATGGGAATGCAGGGTCGCAACTGCCGTAGTTGTGAGCTGTGGTGCAAAAAGCAACGAAAAAGAATAGAAACAGCAACACATTAATGGGACAGAAAACATTTTAATGAAATAATGTACGACAACAGGTGTTCGAAATTATGACCAGAAGTCATCCGGCCGTTCTTGTATCGTGGGATGCAAGAACGGCCATGGGGTTCTCCATGGGATACGATGGGCTTCTCCACATTAAATGATTCACGTCCATCGATACCTCAAATTAACCTTTGGACATCAGTGAATAATTCGTGGCATCAGGTTCATTGGCCTGTCAGATCATCGGACCTATCATGTATGTACTTCTTCTTCTGGAGTCACATGATTTGTTTGGTGTATGAGACGCCAGTTCCTTGAGTTGAAGACTTCATTGCTCGAAATCTGTAACAGCTGGAAGGATACGTGACATGCCAGGAATCTTCCAGAATGTAGGGAATTCCATTCAGCACCGTTGTCACCTGTTATAGTATAATCTCTCTTTTAATAAAAAGTTTTCTGTCTCAAAATTGTGTTGCTGCTTCTTTGCACCATATTTCGCAACTACGGCATTTGCACCCCAGCATTCCTATGTAATTCCGATCCTCCCTACGCACCTTTTAAGTTTCTTGGTTTGGTAACAAATCATCATCTATACAAGTGAATTATAATTAAAGTTCCGCTTTTAAAATGCTGTAAGAAAGAACCACTGGCCAGAATAACTTCAAATTTAAAATGAAAAAACTTTAAACGGGGAGAAATGGTATGGCATAAGATAAAAAAAAGTTCAAAAGTATATCAATAGATGGCTCCGAACTGACAAAATCGGTTGAACCAACATAACCGATTTATCTCAGACATTGTGGTACGACCTTGCCATAGAAGATGGGCTTTGCGTTAACTGTGTCACAGCTGTTGAATGACTTAGAAATAACGATCTAATAACTTGTATGCGAAGGGGGCTTAGTCTACCCACGTTCAGTCTTCCAATTATTCGCAAAGGGATTGACAAATAACGTGAGTCGATGTCACCATTTGAGAGAGGATGTGCAGTAGGAAAAAAAAGAGATCCCGAATCACTTGGCATCAGGGTCGGATCGATGATACCATTTGATGAAGCAAACAGTAATTAGAGACCCATGGCCATACATATCGATTTAGAGCCGAGACAAAACACGAAGATAGAGGGATTGCCCAATAGGTGCTCTCATGTCCTAATGTTTTCTTATCAACGATCTCACAAGAAACCGGGATACCATTGACTACAGTGATTATCAATAGACGACTCCAATAACGAAGACAGCGGTCATGGAGCTCATTGAATCGACTGTTCCTCGTCATCTGGCAACACCAGCCGTGTTAGAAATGATGTCGGCGTGTTTAATCTGGAATTCATGGTTTCGAGTAGAGTTGTTTTCAACAATGAATCGCGCTTCTAACAGATTCTCGATGGCTAGCGAAGACAACTATGGACACATTCTGGGAAGCGATAGAATATTCATCTGACTGTCATTCACAACAAAGACAGACAAATGGTATGGAGTGCTTCTTTATTTAACTACTATGCCCCTTTGGTTTTCTTCCAAGACACCTTAACAATACAACATTTTATCTGCGAAATTCTATGTCCTTCCACTCCCAAATACTAGGCTTACATTTTTACAGGATGCCGCCACATGGTGTAACTTTGTACTGCCTGTCTATGTCCATTAGAAAACGTTTGATCCCCATTAAACAAGTGTATCTAATCAGACTTGAATTGCTCCAGTTGGAGCATGTACTGCATCTGCCAACTCTGCAAGTAACTTTATGGATAACAACAACGTCTATCAGGGCAAGAGGTGGTGCAGCGTTTCATTTAGTGAATTCTTATTTTTTTTTTTTTTGTTGCTCCTGTAACCTTTTTTTCTGAATAAATCATTACATTCCTGTATATGCATGCATGCATGCGTGTGTGAAAGGGAAACATAACTCTTCATTAAGGTATCCGACTGGTTGCGACAACTTTTTTTTTAAAAAAGGAGATATAGGG
Source organism: Trichonephila clavata (assembly GCA_019973975.1). Lineage (NCBI taxonomy): Eukaryota > Metazoa > Arthropoda > Arachnida > Araneae > Nephilidae > Trichonephila > Trichonephila clavata. Next base: position 49,456 of record BMAO01031563.1, read on the forward strand.
ATTTTTTTGTTTTTTTTAGATTTGTTTAGAGCATTTTAAGAAAAATATGCTAAAATTAAGAAGAGAAAAAGAAATTATTATTACTAAAATGGGAAAAAATAGGTAAAAATTGACAAAAAATAGCATAAACGTGGCCCATTCTGCACCAAAGGTTTATGAATAAGTTTTAAATTTTTTCAATATAATGTGTTGCGATATTATTCAATTTTGAAATGACCTTCAGGATAAGAGATATTTTCATTTTTACAAAAACTAGAGCACTTTATCTCTGTTACTATACGAAAATGCTTAAAAAGACAGTGATTATATTCACATAAGAGACTATAAATTTTGTAATAAAACAGTGACTGATAAATCTGAAGGTTAAAATAATTCTACTATTATACAGAACTTACAGAAAAAATTTCAGTTAATTATGTTCAAATCTATTTTAGCAATCGCTGACCCCGTTTGATTACTTTCAAAAAATCACATTTCGAGTAAAACGCGTTTTTAAGTATGACATCTTGCTTAAAGTAATGGCATCTGCTTTTACTAAAACACTTGCAGTGTTTGTTCTAGTAAACTTAAAATGGTAAACTTGGTATTTTTATAAAGCTAAAAAGAGGGCCCATAAAATAAAGTTATAAAAAAATTTACAATTTTTGGTAAAATTCACAGTTTTAGGGTTGTCGGATACCTTAATTTGGATAATTCTTTTTAAAAAAAACAATTCTTGCAGAAATCAGTCGAATACTGATAAACGTTTTATTGACATAGCACATTGAAACTGTGCTAGTGCTAATTGGTGACGGTCTTCGTCATTTAGAGCCATGGTCAAATGACGAGGACAAAACTTGAGCTGACATTCCTCTCTCCAAACTACCACACGAACAAAACCTATTAAAATAAATTAAATTACATATTTAAATATTATTTCCGAATTATTAAGGTATATGACTCAAATATTCACATTAATATTTTCATAAAAATAAATTATTTAATTTTAATTCTGCTCGGCTATCTCGTATGGCGTAATTATACGTCATGTTTGTAAAATTTGAAACATATCTTGAAAATTACCTTAGATTAAAACCTAATTTCTCGCAATATATTATATAAGGTATTTAAGAATATTAAATGAAAATAATTTCCCATGAAATATTTGGATATCTTATAAAAAGAACGAGAACATTTTTAAGGAAAAGATACTTAACTTTGATTCCTTTTTGGTCTTGCAGCTTCAGAAATTTATTTTAAAGATTCTATTATATTTAAAGCAACTGTGAAGAAATTATAAGGCAAGCACTGTTGATTTTTATACGAAAATGTAAAATTGTGAACTGAGCATTTTCAGAATTTATTCATTCCACACGAACACTCCCAACAGATTTATTGATGAATGAAAAATTACCCTCTCAAATACTTTTAAAGGGAATTCCAAAGTGCCATTACCAATTGTCATCCATTACATTGCATATCTCGAGAAACAAGTCAATACGGATTATTTTAAAACAAAAAACATTTCTGTAAGAATTATCCGCGTACTATCTTCCTCCACAGTTCATACCATAAGGCTTTCAAACTAAAGAGCAGAACCTATTTACTTAACAAAATGTGGTTAAAGTCCGTGATATCTTGAGTGAAAGACCCATCTGGGACACTGTACGATCGATTCTAGTGGAGACTTGCCAAGGGGGGAGTTACAAAGGGTGAGACAAAGTTTTCCTAACATCCCCAGCCCCCTCGGCAGCAAGGAGTGCGATTGTGACAAATGATCATTGGGAAGGAGTGTGACAGAGGCAGATGCTTACAAGGCCCGAGGAGTGGGAATACCTCTCACCAAAATTAAAGAAGCGCCATTTTTGTGGAGTGCGATTAAAAAAAATAGGCTCATTAAGGTTTGGTAGAAGGAAATTACATTATTTTCTTTTGTGCTAAGAACAGGTATGTGTTCATGCGTGCTATCTTGTTTTGAAGGATGGCAGATTGGATTAAAGCAGACTTACGGGAGGGGGAAATAATTTTGCGTACATTGCATTTAGGAAATAAAATATTTCATCGAATACATAAAAATAGGTTTTAAATTTAAAAACAAGGTTATCCACGAGGTCTACCTTCTGTAACTCGGGTTTTTTCCGTCCAGTCAAATTGGCACTTTGAGATTGAGCAATTCCCCTCTGCAAACGAACGTCACAACTAAGTAGAATATAAATGGCCAGGGACACAGACAACATAGTAATGTGGACAATATAGCCATGCTAGTACTGTCGGAATTATAGTCACTTATACTTGAATCGGAGCCCGGAATTATAATGGCCTCTCATTTCAGATACGTACTCGCTATCTCTTATTATTCATTGCCTTATCTCGCATTAGTGGGCATGACCATTTTGTTCACATTCTTTATGTCACTGCCCATTTATATTCTATTTAGTAGAAACGTTCGTTTGCGGAGGGGATTTGTTCTATCTCAAAGTGCAAATTTGAATAGATGGAAAAAACCAGAGTTAGAGATTGCTGACTTCGCGGATAGCTTGTTGCAACAGTTCTTTGTAAAAGGTTCTTGATGGCCCGGATGTCATATTGCTAGTTTCGTTGACAATGATATTCTTTCTAATTGAAATTTTTAGTCTTGGCTGTGCCCAGTTATTGCCAAACTCACAGTGCGCTTGGATCCCGTTTTATACCAAAGTTTTGGCCATGTATCTCTGAGCGAAAAAACTCTGTTCATAATAGAAAAATTACAAATTTAACTTTGATGTCCCGAAAATGGTAATTAAAAATGTCATTTTTTAACCGTTACATAATAAGACTATTATATAAATGAACTTTAATATAACTTTAATCAATAAATTTATGAACAAGAGATCAATTGAATTGAAAAAAATCTTTTCGGGACATGCTTTAATTTCTTAACATCACAAATAATAATACTTTTTTATTTAAAAAAATTGAGAAACTATTCGCATTCACTTCATATCTTGTGTGTGTGTATGACTATTTATATATATACTGCCATATTTCCGTCCCTATTTAAACCTCACAGACGGACACATCCGTGATCGGCCCGATTTCCACCGTGACATTCTCGTCATTACTTGCATTTTATAAGTGCCGATCTGTATTATCTTAATCTAAAAAGTTTTAACATGTAAAAATCATGACTAATTTATTTAAACTTTTAAATTAAAGGAAATAGGTTGCAAGCAATTTTGCTTTATATCAAACCTTTCACGAATACCTGAAGTTGGCTTTGTCATTCCTTACATTAATTTTCATTTGCCGCGAGCCATCTCATAAACAACAAGACCCATCAATGTTCCGTTGAAAACAATTTAGGAACCTATGGTTCTAACTTTGACGTGTTATGCAAATAAAATAAACGGCTACACGTTGAATGGAATTTAAATTCAAAGCTGCCATCTAGTGTGATGTGGAATTCAGGTGAATATGGCATATACAGGTTGTGCAAAAAAACCCGGACAAACATTTTTTAAACAACTTTATAAAAAATTAACAAAATATAACAAATAATAATAAGAGCACACTCTTACTAATAAATAAATTTATTTGGTTTCAAAGTGACCGCCGTTTGCAGCAATGCAGAGGCGCAAACGCTTGCAGAAATTTTCAACAATGGGCCTCAAATCTTTACCTTTAATCTATCCCATTTCCGCAGAAACAATTGCTTTAGAGACTCTAAAGTTTTGTATAGTTTAGTGCAGGCTCTGGATTCCAAAATGGACCATACGCTGTAATCCATGAGATTGAGATCCGGGGAGTAGGGTAGATATTCTTCACATGATATAATATCTGGAAAATTTGCCTTGCACCACTCTTGTGTCTTTTTGGCCTTGCGTGCTGGTGCAGAGTTTTGTTGAAACGTCCACTTTGCATTTCCGAAATGCTTTTGGACCCACGGAAGTACAATAGCTTTAAGAATGTCCCTCTGGTACACTTTTTGATTGATTTTAACGCACTCTTCCACAAAAACCAAAGGAGTTTTGCCACTTGCCAAATTCCGTTCCAGACCATGACCAACTTTGGATTTTGGGGGTATTCAATAATTTCTAAATGCTTGGAGCGTCCACAGACCAGATTCAATCGTTTTGGGAGTTATGAACTTGTTGAACCTCAAAGAGCTTCTCGTCAGTGAAAAGGAATCTCTCCCGGCTCTGACTTGTGGCCCGTCTGAAAAGTTTTCGGCATCCTCTGAGCCGTACGAGTTTATTTCTTTCAGGGAGGAGCTGAAATTTTTGCAATTGTAAGACTTCAGTCCAAGCTCAATTTTTACTATTCACCTTACCGATCTGACATTTATTCCAATGTCACGAACGATTTTCTCGTGGAAACCCCGGATTTCTCTGGACTCGCTTTTCGATGGCCTTACGATTCCTTGATGTATTTACAGTGCGTTTTCACCCACTTCCTGGACGTCGACCATCATTGCCAAGCTCTTTGAAACGGCAGATAGCAGCAGACACTGTTTGCCAAGTTGAAAGAATGATTTCATACTGTCGTTTCCCCTTTGCTGAAACAACTTTATAATAGCAGCCCATTTGCTCGACATTATCAAAAATACATAAATCAAAGTACAAACTATGAAATATATTTAAAAAATATTTTATTATGAATGTGGTAGATAAAGAAACATGAAAATACCAATTAAAAATAAATTCGTTAACTATTCTAGGAGGCAGGAAATTTGTCCGATTTTTTTGGCATACCCTGTATTAAGTAACCTCTCTTGTGAGCCACATTTAATTGTGGTTGAATATTAGACCATCGTCTAAAATTTCCTTCGCCTTATTTCGAAATTCTAAGTCATATTTCTTACCTATTTATCGGGCACATTTTTTTTTTCATTCGGTTTTTTTTTATTTTTAAAAAAACTCATTCTTAATTTGATTTAAAAAAGCTAAAGTATATAAAAGAGTTTTAGACATCATCTACAGTGAAATACATTTCACACGAAAACGCTTAAAACGAAATATTGGTTAGTTTCGAAAAAAATGGTCCCAACAAACTGTTACATATTTTCATGCCTTTTTTTCTCTTAAAACGAAATGAAAATCATTTAAAGTGAAAAGATTTTTTTCTGGAAATGAACAAAATACGGAAAACACCAGCCACTCAAGCTGAATTAAAGAGGGGTGTGAGATGAAAGAGAGGTGACTTCACCTGTTTCGTAGAAAGGAGGCTAACTTGTCTTTGAAATGCTCTCGGAATAGCCTGCTATATGAGGCAATTTTGTTCATCTAAGCTATTTTCACCCTTCACCCCTACATTCGCCACACAAAAACATCCCATCTCTCATCAGTTGACTTTAAAATTCGGTGACGAGTACATCACAGTGTGAGTAAAAACCAGTCAGTTTGGTTTTAATTATTTGTTCTGTCTTAGAAGAATTTTTTTGCGATCTAAATGGGAAAGATCTCAGGGGGAAAGCAAACTGCTACTTGGATTAAAGTGTAGATAGAGCTTCTTAAGGCTGTTGATGAAAAATAGTAGACGAAAACGAAAATCTGTATAGAACTTGGTATTTGTAACTCTACTTTGTCAAGAACAATTAAAAAAAGAGAGCTAATTACGTAAATATTTGAATGGTTTTTATTAAATACATGCATATACACATTCCTGTATAAATAAATAATACTCTAATACATTAACTTTTGTTAAATATAATGGTTTTCTCTCTCTCTCTCTTGCAATATCCCTTAACATGAAATTCTTTCAACACGAAAAAATATTTCCGTCGCCTGAATTTTGTGTATTAAATTTTCACTGTATTAAAAAAACGATTGTTAGCTCAATTGATGGGAAGTAATTATATACATTATACTTTTTTTTTACGTAAATCAGAAAATTAAGCGTGTGGGCACTCAATGCTGTTTGTAGGTTTAATATGTATATTGGGATTCCTTTTATTTGTTTGAAAATATTCTAATCTGACTAGATTCTATTCCAAGACTCAAACGTAGTCGAATGGTAACTTATGGAAAGTGAATTCATCTTGGGTTAAATAGTAGACATTATTGAAAATGTAACTTGAATAATAAGTAAAGATTTCTTTAAAAATGAAATTTCATATTTATGTGTGTCAAAACATTTTGATCTATCAATTTAAAAAATATTGTGAAGCATCCACACAACTTTATGAGTGTCGAAATATTTTAAACAATCTATTTATGAAATATTGTGAAACCTCCACAAATTTATGGGTCTCAAAACATCTTGATTCATCTATTTAAGAAATATTGTGAACCCTCCACAACTTCATCAATAGATGACACTAGCGAGTTCCATGAAATAAATTCAACTACATTCCAAGAATAAATAGATATTTATGCGTTTATTTTTTTATTTTGTATAGCAGACGAAAATTTCATTTTCTAATGTGGAATTATTTCAGCACGGAGTGCAGACGATATTTGTTAATAATTATTGTTATTCTTTTTATAATGGATTACCCTTTATTGTTTATATTCTTTTTTCTATGAATGACAATACAAAATATTTGATTAGGAATGTTGTTTTTAGTTTGTTCTTAACAGTTAAATTTTAAAATTTTCTGTTTAAAGAGCAAGTGTACTCTCATTTGTTATTAATAATTTTTATTTTCTACAGAAGGTCGGTTACACTTCACGGAAACGCTTTTGATAGTTAATTTTTTATTAATAAATACTATATTTTTTGGGGGAATTTGTTTCTATATCTCATGACCATATATAATTTTTGACAATATTTCTAGCTCGAAGTTTTCATGAAAGTAAACTTTTTCGTTGTACTGTCATGCAAATTTTACTTCATTCCTCTTGAACCGTTTTCCGAAGTCCGTTCAGTGTTCTTGGATGCCGTTTTCGTAAGACTCGTTTAAATAAACCGAAAGCACAAAAGTCCATTGCAGAAGCGTAGGATGGTTTTACACGTATTTCATCAAATGGGATACACTTTATTCCTGTTTCTGATTCTTTCTTTGCTAAATAAGTGGCAGTTGACTTAGACGTGTGATTGTCTATGTCCTTTCCACATAAAGTTGGAATTTCTTCTTCAAAAATTGGTTCTAAAATATCCTGCTGATAGTAGATTGAATTAATTTTGGTTTTACTTGAGACTTTTTTTTTATTTTTAATTTTCCGGTGTTAAGATATCCTGTAACTATCATGAATCCCTCATGAAACTTTACTGTACACTGGCAAAGCCATTTCGTACAGTCATTCCCGTCTCAGTTGAGCAACAGAAAATTTATCTATTGTTTTAATGCAGTAAATATACTTATACATCATCGAGTGTTACCACAAATTTCCATTTTTCAGCAGCTAGGTGTTTTTTACATAATCTTCTACAATTTGCTTTTCTTTCAGCAATATGTTTTAGAAAAAAGAAGACGAACTTTAGCTTTAAACACATGTTTTCACTTTAAATATTTATGAATGATATTAATTACAGTTCCGGAATACATTCCTAGTTTCGATGCAATGAATTTTTGAGTCGGCGGATTTTCTTTTAGGATCAGAGACTTCACTTTCTTGATAGTGGCATGCGTTTGAACAGTCTTAGGATGAAGTTTCGTGGTCCTGTTTTAATTTTTACTTTGTTCTAGACGCTTTTTCTCTTTCAAATTAATTATGTTATAAATGCGTTTGATTGAAATGCAATAACCGAGATTTTTAAATTGTTGATACGATTATTTTTCCTTGGAAAGCGTAATTACGCAAACTTCTAGCCATATATCATTTTTAGGTGCCATTTTTAAAATAAATCTTTTACTTAACATTCCAATCAGAATAAAACCTTGGGACATGATTATTTTGAAGTTGCTAAAGTTTTTTTTCAAAATGCATACGAGAGAAAATGAATTACAAAATCGTTTCCATAAAGTTTTAATAACCTTCTGTATTTTTTAAAAATCCTGACACATTCAAAGCGACATGGACCTCGATCTAAGAGAACCGCAATGCCACCAAACTTGGTAAGGGGACTAATAACAGCATAAAAAGTAAGATTCCATGAAAACATTTTAGGTTTAAAAATCACCTTTAGAGGTACTTAGGGCGCTGTTGTAGCTTACCTAACCGAGAATCAGCATAAAACAAGAGTATGAAAGCGAAATCCATATTTACGCCTTCTTATGCGACAATCTTGCCAGTAATTTGGGATATAAATGCATGTAGACAACTCTGAAGAACTTTTTCAGCTAAAGTGAACATGCGACTCACATTACCAGAACACGCCCTATTGGTAAAACTGTATTATCTTAATCATCAACAGCACCTCGTGGGCTTAGAACTTGATAGAAAGTAATGGGCTTTATTGCTTACTAGCTGTTACCCGCCCGCTTCGCTGGGAATTTCATGATGTTTTATAAATTTTTACTGCTTATATATATGTATAAATTATTGATATCTAAGTCCTAGCATTAAGAATTCGATTGAATTGAAAAATATACTTATACCTGTAACTGTCACCTGTTGATAAAAAAAGGGCAGAACTCATCTAATTTGTATTTTCTAAAAATCTCTAAAATTGAAGCATAGAATGATGTTTGCTCTTTCGTAACTCAAAAACCAAGTGGATTCCCGCAAAACCAATTTTCGGTGGATCTCTACTCCGTAAATTGAACATGCAAGCCAAATTTCAAGTCTAAATCTAACAGAAAAAAGCAAAAGTTTTGCTATAAATATCCCCGTAATCCCGTTGAGAGCCGTCTTCCAAAATAACCGCTCTTAGCGGATTTCAACTCAACAAAAGAAAAATGCAAACCAAATTTCATTATTATAGTCCTTGTAGCTCGAAAAAAGTAATTTTTTTTGTCAATACGTCCCAGTAACCCCCTGCACCCCCCCCAGAACTTGATTTGCTTAAAATACATTCTTAGTGGATCCCTATTCAACAAAAGAAACATGCTTATCAAATTTCAAGTATATTCAATTAAAAACAGGAATTTTTTTTCTGTAACTCCTCTTGACCCCTCGCAACCCTCCTTGGGGTCAATTTTCGTTTTACTCTTTGTTAGAGGAACTCTATTCCATGAAAGGAACATGCCTACCAATTTTCAAGCAGGATGATCAAATAGTTTAAAATGGAAATATTTATCAATTACGCCTCTTAATCTCCCGAAATTAAACTTGGTAGTTCATATTCGCGAAACCCATTTTGTAGCGGTTCTCTACTTTACGAAAGGAATCTGCTTATCAAATTTCAAGACTGTACGTCTAATAGTTTAAAAATGGGGATAATTATCTATAACGCCACTTGAGCAACGCACTTATCCGCAACGCCACTTCTGGTTCTGTTTTCACAAAACCAATTTTGTAGGGGAATTGCACACTATGAAAGGAATCTGCTTAGCAAAATTTGAAGACTGTGCGTCCAATAAATTAAAAATGCAAAAAAAAAAAAATTATCAATAACGCCCCTTGAACCCCCGCAACGCGGCCTAGGGGTCGATTTTCACAAAACACATTTTGTAGTGTATCTCTATCCTATGAGAGGAATCTGCTTACCAAATTTCAAACTGTGCGTCTAATAGTTTAAAAATAGAAATAATTATTTATATCTGCCCTTAAACCCCCCCCCCCCCGCAACACCCCTTGGGGGTCAATTTTTCCCAAACCTGTTTTGTAGCGGATATTTACTCCATGAAAGAAACATTCCTACCAATTTTCAAGCAGGGAGGTGAAGTAGTTTAAAAACGAAAATATTTATCTAGTACGCCACTAAATCCCCCGCAACGCCATTTAGAGGTCTGTTTTCACAAAACCTTCTTATAGCTGATCTCTACTCTATAAAAGAAATCTACTTATCAAATATAAAGACTGTGCGTCTAATAGTTTAAAAATGGAAATAATTATCTATAACGCTCCTTAAATACCGCAACGCCACTTGAGGGCAATTTTCACGAAACCCATTTTGTAGCGTATCTCTACCCTATGAGAGGAATCTACTTACTAAGTTTCAAGACTGTACGTCTAATAACTTAAAAATCGGAATTTCTAACGCCCCTTAAACCCCCGCCCCCGCAAACAATTGCTGCTAATTTGAAATTACAGACACTTCAATTTTATTTATTTGTATAGATATAGATTGGGATTATAATAACTATTGTTTAAATGTGACTAAAAATGTAAATAAAAAAAAGAGAAAGGATTAAAACTTATCAATTTTTTGTTTCTTGCATTGCTTTTTGCTTATGAAGCCTTGATTTATTATTTTTAAAAGTGCATCCGAAACAGCCGATGCTCTACTTAACTGAACAGTGAGATAACTATCATAAAAAAAAATTATGGCACGTGTCAGCGAATTATGATGTGAGCGTAACACTGTTATGTCTCATGAAGAGCATCGGTCGCCAGTAACCAAAACAACGACTTCATTAGCTCAGCTTGGCGTTCAATTTGGCGTTCATCTTGGCATTCAGTTTCACGTTCACCCGTATAGTTTCCGTTCCCGTAAGAATACGGGAATAAAATATAGCCTATGTTACTCCCCGTTAATGTAGCTTTCCATTAGTGAAAGAATTTTTAAAATCGCACCAGCCGTTTCCGAGATTAGCCGGAACAAACAGACAGACAGACAGACGGACAGACAGACAGACAGACAAAAATTTTAAAAATTGGTTTTTTGTTATGAGTACCGTATATACTTTTAGTGCATTAAGTAAAAAGCTGCTAATTTGAAATTACAAACAGACACTTCAATTTTATTTATATGTATAGAAGATTGACTTCAGGAAAGGTAAAGTTGAGAAGTTCGAAGAAACTCAATAACTGACAATTTGCTGAGGCAGAGGACGTGAACCTGCTTCAGAAGAGGTGATCACAGATGTAACTAAAATTGTCGATGGATAACATGAAACGATTGTTGGTACACATATCCCAAACAGTTCACAGTATTCCTTATGGAATATTGGTCGTTGGAAATATTGTGCAGAAAATGTACGGTATAGTCTCTGAGAACGGCAGTCATGTTGAATGTGGTAGAATTCCTCGCCGGACAACTGAATGTTGTGAATAAAACTTAACATTTCACTGTCATTAACACGCTTCTATAAGCTTCACTTGTATGTAATGGAATCTTTGAACTCAATTTTTACCCACTTTAAAAATTCAGATTAATTCGAAATTTTGCTCACTTGTCCAGGACCGATGACAATGCAATAAATTTATAATTTTGTTCCCTTGTCCTGATCAGGATCATCAGGATTAACGATTTGACATTTTCAGATCCCATCCCGCTCTGGCGACTTATTTCAGATACCATTTCCAGATTTGTAGACTATTATTTGATTAACTATAAAAGGGTGTTTTTTTAGTTTTTTTAAGCTATAATTTATTGTTATATATGTTTTTTTAAATACTTTTTGAATTGTATAAGGGTGGCCCAAATGAAAAGTAGAGACCTACAATTGTGTCAGGATGATTGCAGCTGTAGCAGCGATCACCAAACATGGATATAAAGGGAGGTAAGCGGTACAACGCATACGATGTGCAGTAATGATACCTGTTCGTGGTAGAGGAAATAGATCAAAAGTTAAGTCTTGCTATGCATGGATGCATCCATATCGGAACAATGCTCGGTAGTATGGTTTCTGATTGAGGAAATTGAGCTGGATCCGGGCATCTATCATCAGCAAATTGGGGCAGTTTATGGCGAGCGCTTCTTAGTTTGGATAACTGGTGCAAAAGTTTTCGTGAAGGGTGTCAAACGATAACAGATCGAGTGGACAATCTCAGCCCAAGAGTCTTCCGTGAAACCAAGACGACCCAAAAATAATTCTGTTGAAAAGTGTTGCAATGCCTACCGTACAGCCCAGATTTGTCTCCCCGAAACTTTCCACACTTTTTTCCACTTAAGATAGCATTAATTTTTTTCGGACGAGGAGGTGAAGGAAGATATATAGGACTTCGTGAGGAATCAAATACATTCTTTCTACCCCGATGGCATAGGCGATTTATTTTCGTTTCCAATAAAGGTATTATTTCTATTCAACTTGGACACTTTTCATTTTGGCAATCCTTATATTACAATAATAACTCTATCGGCGATTTATTGAACTAATTGTTTTTTCACAGAATCCTACTTCTCATATGTTTATTTTTCTCCATACCAGGTTTAGTGCCATCTGTTTTGTTAGACAGATCTCAATGAATGAGTGAGTGAGTGAGTGAATAATAACGTCGCACTGTTCAGCTACTCAAGGACTTTTTGCAACGGACCTCACAATTTTGAACCATGGTGAAGTGACGAAGACGACACCTGAGCTGGCATCCCCTCTCCTAACTACCACACCACATCAATTGGAAGAAGTTTGAGCTCTCATTAGATTTAACGTGAATCGCTCCACTACACGACGGGTCTTCAGTGATACTAATCTCGAACTCATGACACGCCGGCCATGAGTCCGTTACCTTGACCACTAGGCTACCGTGGCCCCCAGAGCTCACTGGATAATGCCAGCTTAAGAAACATCACTGTGTATATCAGTAGCTCGCCTCCATACCAAATATTGTGAAATACGCAAATAGCTATCTATGGTAAACAGTTATATTTATGATTTTTAGGAATTTTATTCTCATCTGAACAAGTAAAACTCGTGTTTTCCACTCAAATATAATCTTTTTACCTGCGCAAGAAACACGTGTCTTCCTGATGGGCTTATCTATTCAGGAAAACTTAGTTTGGTAGTTTTTCTAATCACTTTTTGTAAACTGATATGAAAAACTTCCTGTTATTTATTTAAACATTTTTTTTTCTTCGCAAACTACATTATTTTTTCAAAGAGCTACTACTATCAGTTAGATGTAAGGCTCTTAAAATGACATTGTTAACAAACTAACTTCACTTTAAAAATTTGTGAGAGAAAGTTTCCATTTTTATAAAAGTCTCATTTGACAGATGAAGCATTTAAAAAACAATTTTATTAGTTGAAAATATCATACATGTTAGTAAATTAGAAATTAAACCGAACATCCATGGAATTATAATGCCATTTAAGAAGAGAAATTACGAAACAACTAATCAAAAGATATTGACAAATGAATTCTCAATAAAATGCTCAGAATTATCTTTAAAATAATTTGTTACGTAATCAATACCGCAATTCCTGTCGTGCTCAAGTACTTTTCTTCGATATTCAGATTTTAAAATAGTTGGAAAAGTTTATTGGTAGTTTTGTTTCTTGAAGTATTCTGGTTTTAAAGTAAGAAAGTTCTTTGAAATGACTTAATATTATCGAGCTGCAGATCCAGAACTGGGAAAGAATATTTTATTTCTCTCTCCAATCCTTTCTTGCACTTTTATCGATAATGGTTAATTTTGAAATACGGAAAATCATTCACGATTTTGTAGAAGTTTTTACGAAATTCGTTGCTTGTCTCTAATGCATTTGATCAAGTGGTATTTTATTTAAATTTTTAAAATTTCTAAACTCAATTTCTTAAGTCTAAAATGAATAATTTTTCAAAATATTCTTATGAAATTTACAACATTTAAAAAGTATACATATTCTCTCATAGATTTAGCATTGATTTATCTATGAAGCTTTGACGTCTTTGATATATCTGTTTGACTGATCATTCGTAAGCTTCCTGTTGTGTGGAAAAAATGCCATTAGCATTTACAAGATCTGTTCAAAAAGTATCAGACCTTAAGTTTTCTCACGCGCTGTAGAGATTCTAAGACGGTGCCACTGTACACAGTAGGAAATGACAGCTTAATGCATATACTTGAATTCTTTTCTCTTTGTTCCAGCGTATCAGTCATTTCCTGCAGGGAATCGAGTGAGGTTTTTAATACGTGTTCGTTGGATTTTTATTTCCCCAGAGATGACTGAACGACTTGAGCAGAGGAACTGCATAAAATTCTTTGTCAAAAACGTGGTGATTTTCTAAGTGAAACAATTTGTAAGATTCAGCTTTTTGAAACTGTGCTATAGGGGTCACACAAAATAAGGAGGGGTTTTACCTATTCAAAAGTAGCCGTAAGTCAATAGAGAGTGACCAGCTTTCTGGAAGGCCACAAACCTCTCAAAATGCAGTTGTTGTTGAAAGAGTGGAAAATCTGATTATTGAACATCACCGTTTAACCCTACGAGAGACTGATGAATAAGTTGAGATCAGTATAGGTTCCTCTCATGCATTTTTATGTGATCTTGCACAGAGCGGCTGTGAAATTTATTCCCAGGCTTATGTCGGTTAAACAGAAAAACTTCGTCTTACAGTTGCACCTACTGGACACTATCAAAGCTAAACCTGGCCTCTTTTTTGTGACTTTTGGCTGTTGCCAAAAATGAGAATGCCATAGATAGAATACTTTTTTCAGAGTAGAAATGAGATAAGGCAAAATGCGACGACGGAGTTGAACACAAATCCTAAGAAAGCCTTCTAGAAGTGTTTTCGGCAGTGAAAAGAATGCTGGGTTAAGTGAGTGAGGGAGCAAGAGGCTCACTTTGAATTTGATTATGTTCTTAAGGCGATATGGTACCCTAAAAATCATTATAACTGTCAAAAAAGTTTGTATTGGCTTATTTGATACCCCGAATCTTTATAAACATGCCCGCCAAATTTCAAAGCTTTACCTGCATTTTTCATTAAGTAATGGAGCAATGTTTGATGCTAAACAGCAACTACCACGCCTATATTTCAGATTATCTGCTAGAAAAGAGCCTGATAAAAAATGAATTAATTATTTTCCTAATGCGCATCAATGAGATTGGCATTATATATGCAGTAATAAATCATTTTAAGAAAGAATTGTGCAATTCATGCAAAAATCCTAGATTGTGAATTATTTACTGAAGATCAAATGGATTTGGTCAAGATTTAAAATGTTTTCGTGCTTTTTATGATATTATTATGAATGAAATTAAAACTTCAAAATGGATTCTCCCAAAGCACAAATACTAAATCTCATTTTGATAACTCAGATAATTAAAAATCTAATTCGGAAAAAGAATAGAAAAACTCTCCTATTTTTAAATATTTGTTTTTGGTTATATATATATATATATCCCATGTGTGCGAGATTCAACACTTTTATTATGAAAATGTTTTAAGATATTTATTGAAACAAATGCACATATTCAGTTCTTAGATTTTGATGTATTTTACCTATAAATTGTTATTTGATTTTGCTTTCATTCGTGTACAATATTTAACATGCGAAGGCTTTTAAAATCATGGAAATAAAAAATAAAGGCATAAAAATCTTTTGTACATTAGCTCTGAGCATGTAATTAGCTCTGAAGTGTGTGTATTTATTTTTTTAATAATTATTAAGATAAAGTTTTATGAAATATTGATCTTTCATTCGTTTTTTTCTATATATTCATTATGGAGAGGATATTAACGTCGCACTGATTAGCAACACGAGGGCTTTTGGCGTCGGACCGCGTAATTTTGAACCATGGTCAAGTGACGCGGACGACGCCTGAGCTGGCACCCTCCTCCCCTCTCCTAACTACCACACCAACGGGAGGACGTTTGAGCTTTCGACAGATTTAACGTGCATCGCTCGCCTACTCGGCCGGTCTTTAGTGGTACTAAAATCGAACTCATGACACGCTAGCCATGATCCGATGCCTAGACCACTCGGCCACCGCGGCCGCATATTCATTATGGAAGTATACTGTTTAATTGCTCTACATTTGTGCAATTTTTTAAGGTAAGCAGTTTTAAATAAGCTAATTAACATTTCATAAAAGTTTCAGACTATTCGATGAATATTATATCATACTATTCATGGAATGAAAACTTCAAACTCATATTTCTCCATGTTGAATTTTTGTACATATACTGTTATTCAAAGCCCTAAGGCTTTTTTGACAACTGAAGTATGGGTTTGAAATTTTTTATACATGTTATGAAATGTATGTTTTGTAACACTAAGAATGGAATTAGCTCTAACATGTTAAGTACTTTTTCTAAAAAATTTCAAAATCAAAATTAATGTTTTTTTGGGAATTTTTGTAAGTTTAACTATAAAAAAATTAATAAAAAAATTAAAGAGCAGCAACAGAAAAAAACCCATGCAGTATAAGATCATGAAGTAAATTGATGAAGTATAAGTTTTTTTACTCTTAGGCTTGAACTTAAAATTTGGCATGCATGTTCATTTTGTTGAATAGAAATCCGCTAAGAGTGGATTTTCAGACATCCACTTTAGGGAAGGGGTTACAGAAGCGTAAAAGATAATTCTACGTCAGTTTTGGTAATTCAATTTCTGTCCTTTTTAACTCAAGAGGTCAGGGTTATAAGAATATATACAATGGAGCACTAATTATCAGTAATTCATATATATTCAGGCAACATCACGAAATACCCAGCGATATAGGCGGGTAACATCTAATAATATAATAAGCCGTCTAGCAATGCAACCATTGAGAGTACAACAGATTAATTTAAAACATGTTTCATCAAACATATTTTATTCCACTGAAATCAAAATTTAAATTGATTTCAAAAGCATTTTTCAAAAACCACGAACAAATCCCAATAAATCAAATTTATGACATTTTTAATCTGATATACTTAAGAAAATAAAAAAAGGAGGAGGGTTCCAAAAAGAAAATTATGGTTCGAATACTTGGACAGGATAACGTGACCTGACGATTCGTTTGAAATGAAATGAAGTGGAACAGCTGATTGATGCGAAAAACGTAGCGAGAAAAGAGAACAAAGAAAACAGCTCCAAAGAAGCTCTCAGAAATATCGTCTGCAAAAGCGAAAGAGAAAAAAATTAAAAGGTGAGAAAGAAGTGAAATTTCCTCGTATTGTGAGTTTGAATAAATATTGATTCGGGGAAATCCATTCGTGTGTTTCATGGTTACTTAACCAAGTGAAAATGAACCTTTTTTTTTCAAAAGCTCTTGAAATATATTTGAAATTGAAAATCAAATTAGCGAATTAATTTAGTTCATATTTTCTTTGGAAATAAATGCAATGCTTTTAAATTTTTGGAAGTAAATTCAAAATAAACATTTTTTTAATTTTAACTAAATTGCACTCGACATATAAATATGATTTAGAGAGGAGGAGGGGGGGGGGCTTTTTACGTCTTTATCTTTTTAAAATATTATTTTCATGAAATATTTTATATTTGCATTTACTTTACATTATGTGGCCCACAATATTCGTACACTTGTAATTTTATGTAAAATTTAATGTTTTCGACTAATAAAAATTAGTACATCGGAATCGTAATTTTTTAATAATATCAGCTACCACATTATACAAATTTTTATTTAAATAATATAATCTTCGAAACGTAGTATAACTATTACTTAAAAAAATTACTCATTAAAAAACTACAAAAATATTACGCCACAAAAATCTTCGTAAACGTAAAAAAAAAAAATCTCAGTATAGCTTTAAATATTATATTATTTCTTTCTTAACTTAGTACTTAGTAGGATATCTTTTAGCTTCCACGACAATTTTCAAACATTTTGGTACAGGTTTAATCAGTTTTTGTAATTTCTGCAGCGATGTTGCTCCATTCTTTTGTGATTGTTTTTACCTCCCACTTCGTTTTTATATGTCACGTTTTCTTACTTAAAACTCAAATCCTCACCAAATATACTCTATTGGTCTAAAATCAAGTGATTTAGGAAGTGTTTTCAGACTTTGAGGACAGCGCTGTATGTTGAGAGCAGTGCGCTTGGGGGTCACTATCTTGTAAAAAATGATGTCATCTCGAAAACCCAAATTTTGGGCGGATAATTTCATACAAGTTGTTATTTAAAATTTTAATTAAAGCTCATGATTCACAATACCATAAAAAATACCAAATTAGCTAATTCTGAATACGATTTATATCCACACACAACAATACCTCCACTTCCTTGCTTCACTGTTCGAGATAAATTATTGGGAATTCCTCGATTTTTTTTTTCTTCTCAAAACTATTATACGTTCGTCGGAGCTCAAAATGTTGAATTTGCTGTAATCTCATCCAATTTTTTGCCAATTTTAAAATTTTTAATTGGGTCCGACACGTCCATAAGAGCCCATATTAAGTTGCGTAAGTTTATGTACTTTTTCTCAGAAACTACTTATTTCTTATAAATAAATTTTTTACAGTTGGTTATGTGTACTATCAATAATACCTTAACGAAGGGGTTTGTTTTTTAATTAAAAATTAAATTAAAAATGAATTTTTTCAAGACTGTCCAATTTTTTTGCTCTAAAATTTAGTATAAAAAAGTCATATTTAAAGAAGTTTGCTAGATTTATCAAATTCTCTCCATTAAAGTGTGTAAACATGTTGAAAGTCTGTTCACTGAAAATTTGAGGACTATATGATAAGTAGTTTTTGAGAAAAAGATACATAAATTCAAAAATATTACATTTTGAGAAAACAGGCTTTAAAGTAAACATTTGCTTTTTTTTAGCATTTAATTTTTTATTGCTTCAAAAAAACTTTTTATTGCTCTTTGCCTTTTTTTTACACTCTATTCATACAAAAAAAGACTCTTCTTATTTTCTTCTTATTATTTTTGGGATCTCAAGATGCTTTCTTTAGGCTACACGTATTCTACGTGTATCTAGTTTTTTGAAGCATGACACACAGTTATAACTTGGTTCAATATCACAATGTTTTGAGATCATTAATTTTGCTACATGACTCATACTGAACGGTTCGATTGCCATATTTACCCCTAATTTTAGAGTTTTTAACCCCACAAATGTAGATCTTGGAATCACTGACCATATGGTGTTATTAACTGACTTATTTGGGTTCTGAATCTTTCCATGTAAACATTTTCTTAATAACATAAGATCACCTAGATCTCTAAAAAAATTGGCTTAATTTAATTCAATATGTTGTATGTGTTTATGATCATAGTGCCTTTCGTTACATTCAGCTTCTGTCTTTTGAAATTTGCACCAGGCATTTATAATCGCAGGCCACAGTGTATGTTGAGGGTTTTCGTTTGAAGACAGATGTAGAAAATAAACAGCCTCAACAGCAGTTTTCGTGCTGTGTAGATCATTGGTAATATTTCTAATAGCTATACCATAATTTTTTTTGAATTTTTGGTATTAAAATGTCGGAGAGAGACGGGTACGACCCACTTAGGCTTTTTCCATCACTTAACTTTTTTTCTCTGTTTCGCTTTTAAGATCCAAAAGACGTGTACCAATATATTTTTCTATAAGTTCAATACACTCTATTTTTTCCACTTGAACACCATATGGACTCGCGCTCATCAGAGACTAATGAAAGGGGAAACACAGGTGCTTCTAGCAGAGCTCATTTGATGCGCGTCAAGGAGTACAGCTTCGTTTAAAAAAACAAATAAAAATACTTCTAATTATCACATGTCCTCATATCATATATCATTTCAAACAAAGATATTTGAACTTTTAAAATATATAAAAAAGTGAAAATCGATAAATTTTCAAAAATTCATGTGCCGGAAAGACATTAAACATTAAATTTTACAGAAAAGTTGAAGTGTACGAACACGTTTGAGGACCACTGTACATATTTTATTTATTTTACTAATTTGTCTTCGTAAGAATCTGACAAAAAACAAGAAAGTTAAGCACAGGCCTAAAAGTACAGTATTATTATGCTATGTTTTCTTGATGCAATAATATTATGAACATCAATATATAAATTATTTAAATCATCTCAATATTGTTATTCCTATTAACAATTCTCTAAAACTATTATGAATAATTTTATATAAATTTATTTTATGCATAAATTTGTGGGTATAACTTTATATATTTAATCTTTTTTATTAGATCTTTAAAAATTAAATATATCAAAAAATGAACACTTATGTGCAAAAAAGATATTAGGTTTTCCCACTTCTTTATTCAATCCGAATAAATTGAAATAAAAATTTTAAAATTTAATAAATAGCTGTCAAAGTTAAAGATAATATCTTTTAAAAGACATTAACTCTTCAATAAGGCTTTTAATATTGATTTAGTACATTTGTTAAATGTATAAAAGGGAAAATGCAATTTTAAGAAAATCTCATTCAATTATATGTCGCAATTAATTATATAAATTGATTTAAAAAATTTAAATTTTTACAAATCTTTCTAATTTTAAATGTTATGCCTGCTTATATTACATTATAAAGATCATATATTCGTGTGAAAATAGTACTAATGATACATTTGTAAAGTCTTCAGTGTAATTCTATATAACAAACATCTATTTCTTTATTTTTAAATTACTTTCAAATGCTTACAAAAAAAAATACTTCATAAGGTTACATTCTTAGCATATTGTCAAAACTTAATGCAATATAGAAAATTCCAAATTAAATTTAGTTCTATAAAAGATTAAGTTGAAATAAAAACAACCTTTAATACATAATAATCCCCTGAAATTTGCTATAAATTTGTCTTTGAAATGAGATATCATGGCATAAAATACAGTCATGCTAATTAGTTTTTTGGATGTAGATATGAAATAATATTTAAGAAAATGCACAGAAATAAAGCAAATACCTCAATTTACTTTTAATAAGTCAATAATCTTTGCAATTTTTAATAAAACAATTTATTCAGCAATTAATGCTTGAAAGTATAGCTTCTAAAAAAGGAAATCCTACAAACAATATTTGAAAAGAATTTAAAAAATATATTAAACAATGATATTTCCTTAAAAAGAAATAAAAAAAGTCAAAAAAAGGTTTTTGAAATTAACAACATTTAGAAAATTTGACTTTCAAATGTAGATCTGTTTGAGAAATTTCCTTCCCTGTAAGTTTTTATGGTTAAGTCTTAAAAAAAATTAAAAATTAGGGTAAATCGAAATAAATTTATATATTTATTTACTATCATTATATCTTAAAAGATATCTGCATCCATATTTTTTAATTAAAACTTAAATTTCCTCTTATTTTCAATTATTCTAGATAGTTTTTAATAAAGCATTATTATCTCTCTTACATGTATATACAGGGTCTCCCAAAAATAATGCCCAAACTCTGCAGAGCCAGATTCCTTGTTGGGAATATATAAAAAATGCCCAAAGAACTGTACAGTACAATCCGTAGTTTTCGAGAAAATTGCGGTAAATGATGATGAATGACTGATCACGCATGATGGTTCATAAAAGGACTCCGACGCGTTTCTATGATCCTGTTCAAGATTGGTTGGATATGGCATACTCCGGCCGCTGGGTCGAACGTGGGGCACCAGTAATATGGCCGGCACGATCACCAAATATCACACCGTTGGATTTTTTCCTATGGGGTAATAATATCAAGGATTTGGTGTATCAAGATGTAGTGACGATAAAACAGACTGAGTTGTTTATCTGCATGCTGATTGTACATACTTCGGTGGACATCGCGCTGGTGCGACGTGTGCACTCATCCATTCCACGTCATGCTCAAGCCTCTCTCGATATGTACGATGAAGACTTTGAACATCTAAAATTTGCAAAGGTTGCTGCTGATATTTCCAGTACGGTGTTTTTTCATGCACCGGCATACTTTGTTTCTTGTATTTTTCTCGGAAACTATGGATCATACAGGTACAGTTCTTTGGGAATTATTTATGTACTCCCAACAAGGAATCTAGATGTGCAGATTTTTGGGACACCCTGTATATCGGTGTTTTGAATAAGGTTAAATTAAAAAACATTACATGAATGAGACAGAGGAGTGATTGCGAATAAAATTCGGATGGTTGGATTTAAATACGAAATACTTCTACACCCACTTCGCTAGGTTTTTCAACATATTGTATGACTATATATTGTTTTTAAGATATTTTTTTATCTAAGTAGTCCTATCATTAAGCTTTTTATGTACTGAAAAATACTCCTACAGATTTCGCCTCTTGATTTAAAAAGGATATTACTTGAATTTCTAAAATTGAAATGTATTTATATTTTACGCTTTCGTAACCTCTCCCCCTTTGGAGTCAATTTCTATAAACACCGTTCTTTGTGGATTTCTAATTAACAAAAAGAACATGCTTGCCAAATTACAGATTACAAAAACAGAATTTTCTTATATCTATAAAACTCATCGTAAGATATCGTAAACCAAACAACCCCATGGGGAGACGATTTCAGAAAAACCCTTTCTCAGTTGATCTCTATTGAAGGAAAAATACATGTTTCCGAAATTTCAAGTGTAATACTATAAAAGCCGGAATTCCTTGCTTATAAAGTCGAAACCCATTATGGGTCAATTTCTATGAAACCTGTTTTTATCTTATATCTACTAAACAGAAAAAGTGCAATTTTTTTTATCTATAATGTTTTTATCAAACCAATTGGAATTATTTTTTCAAGATTCATTTTTAATGGTTCTTTACTCAAAGAAAGAAACAAGTTTTCCAAATTTCAAGTCTGTATGTGTAACGGTTCAAAAACAGAAATATTTGCATATACCTCACACACCCACTGGTGATCTTTTTTTTTTTGCAGAAATCTTTCTCGGCGGATTTCTACTCAACAAAAGAAACATCCTTGCCATATTTCTAGCATGTAATTCTAATAGTTCCGATGATGTCGTAATGAGTGAGTGAGTCGTCTCTCTCTCTCTCTCACACACACACACACACACACACACATATATATATATATATATATATATATATATATATATATATATATATATATATATATAGGTATAGATAGAATAAAAAACATAGGATGGAAAGAAAGAATTATGAGAAGGTTCTACGCAAAAAAAGAAGAAACTCAATAGCTTAAAGAATATAAAGGAAAAATTGAGCCTAAGTAAGAAAAGAAATTACAGAGAAAAAATAAAGAAAGGATTCAATCTGAAATGAAAAAATGATTATTTAAAAAGGAGTAGGCGGTTTTCTCTCCAGAGAAGAACTAAAAACTTCTATATATATTAGGTTTCCACCGGAACAATTTCCAAAGAAGATCAACCTAAAGCTTCTCTTTAAATATTCAATCTGAGGACTATTTAAATGGTGATTAGAACTATTCTCGAGTGTCTTAGTAAAAAGAAATCGTTCGGAAAACAATGAAAATAGTCGGATTTTCTTTTGGGAATAAAACTTCTTAAGACGAGTATAATAAGCTGTTAAAACGATAAAAAGGCATTTAAGCTCCTTGCATCTGAATTTCTGTTTCAGTTCTTTATTATTCTTTTCAGTTTTAGGATCAGGTATAAGCTGTGTGCTTGAAATATTAAAGAAACTGAATATTTAAAGAAGCAACTTTATTTAAATTTATTAGTATCGTTTAAAAATATTAGCTCATAGAAATTTATCTGAAATGTAAGCAAATAAAAATAAATACTGATTGGTTAGTTTAAACCTTATTTAAAATGATGAATCAACTAATTTCAAAATATGAGTTAAAAGTTAGAATACTTTTTTTTTTTGATGATGTAGTGCTGAACTTTTATATTCGTTTGTCATGAATTGTAAGAAAGATGTAGAAATAAACATTTAATAATAATTTAAAATAAGCAATTAACTTATTAAGAAACTAATCGGCTATACGATGTAAAAATAAGATATTTTAAGTTAAGGTATCCAACTACGTGTTCACACACACACACACAGAACCGTGGTTTTGCAAAAGCATAAAAACGAATATTTTTTTTAATATTTAGAGTCACTTTGCTTAGAATACACGTATAAAATTCATTTCAGAATATTATTACAATAATAAATTATTTAAATGCAAAACTTTGGCAAAAAAATGAACATAGAATTAACTAATTTCAAAATATTTTCTTTTTATGAAAAATGCTTCTATAATTATAACATTTTGCCTATATATAGCTAAGATTTCTCTAGAGAACTCGAACATAGATTCTTGAAAAATTCACATTATTTTAAGAATTATTACCAACTAAAATAACATTCGTTTTTTTTTTTTTTTTTTTTTTTTTTTTTTTTTTTTTTTTGCTAAAATGATTTTATACTGATGTATTTAAATTGTAGATAAATCCACTTCTAACTTAAATATTTCAAAAATCATAGTTCAGGCTTTGTATAGAAGTCTGATCTTATATATAGGCAAAATATTATTATTATGGAAGCATTTTTCAAAAAAGGAGAATGTTTTGAAAGTAGTTAATTCTATGTTCATTTTTTGCTAAAATATCGAATTTAAATAATTTTTCTTATTGTAATAATGTTCTGAGAAAAACTTTATACTTGTATTCTAATCTAAGTGACACTAAATTTTAAAATAATATTCATTTGTAAGCCTTTTTTTAAAAAATCACAACTCCAAACATTGTCAGATACCTTACAGAAAAGAAAAAAATTATTTTCCACTAAACCATATTAGGAAAAATATGCTTAGGACAGTGCTTCTCAAATTTTCAATACTTGTGACCCAATTTTCAATCATAATTTTCATCACGCCTGAAATCAATAATAATATACAAGGGGTGATCACACACACACACAAATGAAAAGGTACGAAACGACATAAAAATGAAACAGTTAAATATTTGCATATTCCGCCAAGGGAGAATGTAGCGAGACATCTCGGGATGCCATTGGAGACTCTGACTGGGATCGGATCATGCGCGGGTGCCCGCATGCGCAGGAGAGAGCAAAGGCTCTTATAAAAAGCTGTGTCCAAATGATGCGAGCACAGAATTACTCGAGCACAGAAAAAGCATTAACTCCGATGTGTACTGTGAGACACTCCGACGCCTACACAGATCCATCAAGAACAAAAGACCGGGGCTGCTCACGGAGGGTGTGGTTCTGCTCCATGATAACGCGCGTCCACACGTCTCCAGAGTCACACAAATGGAACTGGACAAGTTCCAATGGGAGACGTTGGACCATCCGTCCTACAGTCCGGACATGTCACCCTGCGATTTCCATGTGTTTGGTCCACTGAAGAAACACCTGAAAGGAAAGCGCTTCAACTCAGACGACGTACTCAAGGACACTGTGAAGGACTGGGTCTCGTCACAGCCACAGGAATTCTGGGAACAAGGAATCCTGCGGCTTGTTCATCAGTGGGATCGTTGTGCTCAGGCCTATGGTGTATATTTTGAATAAAGTCTATATTTGTACCCACCGTGTCGTTTCGTACCTTTTCATTTGATCACCCCTTGTACTTTGACACTAAAGCAACTATACGGCTTGAATTATAAGAAGTATATATTATCAAGATAAGTATACTTTGGATATAATTTTATATATGACAAGCCCATGACTCCTCTGGTAATTATTAAACTTGCTCTTAATTTAGTATTACTAAACTAATTATATCAAATGCATTGTGCAGTACTGATAAATTTAGAAGTGTATTCTAACAGACTAGAGGTGTATTTTATTTTTTATGTCAGAATGTATTTTGTTTTGCTTCTTTCTAAATTAATATTTTTTTTAAAAAAATAATAATCTTTGGTTTTGGACTTTTCGATATGCTAGCGCCCCTACCCCACGTAGAGTAATCACGCCCCCTAGGGGATGCGCCCCACAATTTGTGAAACGCTGGCATAGAAGTATTCGAAAATTATTCTTCATAATTTATAAATTTTAAGTTGTTATATAAAATGCTGAATTTTAAGAACATCAGTTACAATAAATAAAACTAAAATATATTATTTGAACTATAATTACATTATTTTAATTGAAAACAGTTAAAATTCCCCGTGTACCACAAAGTATTATGCGGGGCTTATAAAAGTAAGTATGAAACACATAACAAAAGGCGAAAAAAAGGCAAAGTTATGAAGAATTTCAAATATTTACAAGGAATTTACATAAATGGTCAAAAACCTTTTTGTAAATTCATTGGGAATTTCTGGGAGAAAATCTGGAGACCTATTTATATTAATGCGCTTGAGAGTCAGTCTTAGGATCTTTCTTTCTCTGAAAAACTTGGAACACACAGAAGGAGTACATGTTCTACATTTTCTTCGCCATCAATACTACAACCGCAATAAGATGACGGAATCAAATTATATAAATTTGTTCAAATAACTTTTCAAGTTATCACGGCCAGTGAGAAGTTGGGTTAGTTTGTAATTAGTATAAAAATGATGGTAAGACAATATTTTATATATGGAAGGGAAAAGCTTCTTTGTTAAACTCCCTTTGTTTGAAATGAATTATTCTTGGTTCAAAGACTCCACCATTCCTTTTCTACCCAACCTTCTTTTGAAAAGATTTCTGAATATTTACGGGAATGTCGATTTAGCGCTTGGTGGTAGTCTTTGCACGCAAATTGGCCTATTTATTTCCTAAAACTCCCGTGTATTAAGGAAAAAATACAAACATTATTGAAATGGTTCTTATCTTTCATGTTTTTAAGTTATTTTTGTAGCTCGATGAAAAAATTGCTTTTCAACCGGTAAAAATAAATAAAATGTTTTAATGATACGTACAAAGTAAACATATTCCATAAAGTAAAAAAATAAGCTTTTGTTGTGTGTGTGTGTGTGTATCTTTTTTCACCATGTAAGAGTTCTGTAATTATTACACAATATAAAATCAATCAGAGTAAAGTATCTTAAGATAGAAATTTTGTAATATTTTTACATTTTTGTGCATTATAATTCTTAAACCACATTGACTATACCTATCTTCAACTGATGAGTGAAAAAGATAAAGAAAATGGGAATTGAAAATTTTCAAGTTAAATTATAAGACCTCTACTAATTTTTTCGATGAATGAAATTATATTATAAGAGAGTACACACAATGAAGAAAAATAAAGTAATTAATGATTTATACTAAACGAAACGTAAAGAAGCAAAGTAATTTTTATTTGATGCATGAAAGGGACCCCCTATTAGAAATAAAAAATGGCACTCGACTGGGAGATACACTAGCGTGCCTTCTTTTTATTTTAGAATTAGAAAAAGTTGTAAGAGATTCCAACGTCAATACTAATGGAAATATCTTCAATAAATCAATACAGTTTTTGCCTTTGGATGATGACATTGATAATATTGCTGTAACCCCCACCACACTAAGAAAAAGCCTTCTTATATTTATGGAAAGAGGCCCTCAGGATGGGACTGAGAATTAATGAGAATAGGACTAAATACTTGTCTTGCACTAAATCATGTTTTAACAATTCCCACTTTAAAATTGAAGAGTATAATTTTGAAATTGTTTACAGTTTCACTTATTTAGGTTCTGAAATTAACCATAGGAACGATTGGTACTACTGAAACTCAAAAGAAAATAAATATGGCTAATACATGCCTTAATGGAATAAGAAAATATATGAAATCGAATGTAATCAAAAGAAAAACAAAGGTTCTATTGTATAAAAGTCTTTTAAATACAGTTTTAACGTATGTATGTGAAACTTGGTCCACATGTCTCGAACAGATGAGAACATAATAAGAATCTACGAAAGGAAGACCTTAAGATTTATTTTTGGAGGAATTTTAAAAAAATGGCACATAGTGAAGAAGATCATATTTATATATAGAATTCTATCACTCATATAAAGAATCTGACATCATTAACTTCATCAAAGTACAACAAATTAAATGAGCATTACACGTTGTGTCAGAATGGACGAAGACCGCACCACTAAAAAAATCGTCATTGCTCAACCAATTGTTATACGGAGAAAAGGCAGGCCAAATATAATATGGATTGATGGCTTAGAAAAAGATGTCCTAGTTTTGATAACTAAAAATGGGAGAACACTAGATGGTAGAGGGCTGGCCTGGAAAAGGCTTCGTAAGAAGGCCAAGGCCCACTCTGGGCAGCCAAGCCACAGTAGGATGAAAGGAAAATTTTATTTGTATTTTTATGTATTTAAGAAGGAGGAAAAGTAAAGTTATATGTCACGTTACTGGAGCTGAGAGGAAGAAAAAGAAAGCTAAAATTGTTGGATGTTTTTATACGAAAAAATGCATTAAAAATAAGTACCCAAGATATAACTAATGCATTTTTTGAAAATAACTTAAATGAGTAAATTTAGGACTATTATTGTTCTATTATTAACATTCATAGACAATGAAATTAGCACACCAAGAAGAAAGCACTGGATTGAAATAATATTTAATACAGATAATGATGAAAAGTTCTAAACAGAAGGCAATTAGATAGTTACAGAATGATATATTCATTCATCTTCAGCATTGCATCGGATACTCCTTGGCTAGAGTACATGTCAGCACACGGTTTGGCATTAAATTGAATAGACATCCTGAGAAAGGCACACAAATGTTGAATACCCCCCTGAAATCCTGCATAAAGTTGCCCGTTGAAATCTGACATTTCAGCTGATCCCAGACATGTTCAATAGGAACCATGGAAAAGTCTGAATTTTATATAGAAAGTCCTGAGCTTACGAGCATTGTCCCAGACATGTACTGACGTGCATTATCCTGCTGGTACATTCTGCTTTAAATACCTGTCAAAATAGAACCACATGGGGAATCCATATTATTGGGTCATTAATGCCCTATGCATCATCCTCATAGATATGAAAATCAATTACTGTTCTCTCCATAAAGGGGTGGAACCGTGTCGTTCATCAGGAAGTTTCTGTACCGCACACGTTAATTATCTATCTCCAAAATGAAAGAGCATTCTTCGCTAAACACCACAGATTTCAAATTTATTATATTCCACTTCATTTTGACATGACACCACTGTAGACAGGACTGTTGATGTTCCAGTGATAAGAAGGTGCTAGGACCGCAAGATCTAAATAAATTGTTAGTCTTTACTTATGTACATGATTAGCACTTCCTTCTTAGTGTCTAATTTCATTATCAGCGTTGTTGTTGTTGTTCCTAATGCCACCCGATCGATGGTATCAGATGGAAGTCCACGAAATTCATCTTTGAAAAGTGCTCACCAACCTCTTGAGAGGAATTTCGGCTCCACGAATATTTAAAGTGCTGTCATGACGTACAAGAACTACACAAGACCTACGGTAAAGTAGTTAGATCATTAACCACTAAACCGTCTGGACGGCTCATTATCAGATGCTGTATAAAGGTCGTCCAAATGAAAGGGGCATTGCCGTCGGTTTGATAAATGGTTTCACGGTATTAATATAAATTAGTATACAAAATAAAGTAGTAATATACGGACACAACAGATAAGATAGACAAAGTCACCTTGTAGGGTGAACAAGTATTCCAGTGGTCCACGATATGGTGAATACCCTGGGTTAAGAAGCTGCAGGGTTGGTTGTGGAACCAATTTACAACAGCAACTTGGTCCTCTTTATCGTTGGAAAATGCCGTCCCTTCAGAGTTCTTTGAGTGGACCAAAGACGATCATGGTAAACGGTTCGGGCTGTAAGGGGGATGTTCGAGAACCTCCCAGAGGAATTACTGTAAGACTTTTTGGCACGCCGCAGCCACATGAGGACGACCATTATCATGCAAGATCATTACCCCGCGTGACAGCATGCCACTTCAATGGTTATTGATATTCTTCCTCAGTTCATACAACATGCCACAGTGCGTGGTAGCATTGACAGTCGTACTTTTTGGAGGCTTCCATGATGCAAATGATACCTTTTAACGTGCTCCCAATCTTTCACACTTACATCTGGCGGGATCTGACGATATCGCAGGCATTCCCAGTACTCTACATCCTCTTTAAGGGTATGCGCAATCAACTTTCTCTTCAAATTGCGGAGTTATTACAATAATGCCATTTCCATTTGGGCGATCCTTATAACTACTCCTTTTTTGCTATGGAGCAAAATTTCCTCTTTGAGCTATCGCATTCCTATTATTTAAATTCTAAAAGTTCGCTTGACACATGTACCGTTCGGGTCAAGTTTTAATGTTATTATATCTTCCATATGAAACTAAATTCATGAATCTCTGTTCTTCACTTTTACTGTGAGGTGAATGGAAATAGAAGTAATGGTAAAGTCTAAGCAAATATTTAATAGAAATCTCATAATAATGAACCGGATTCGGAAACACCAAGAAAAACTTAAAACACGAATTAGTTCTTAAAAGTACGCTCGAAATTAATAAGATTTTGGAACAACGTAGGGTTTCATCATTAACCACAAAGCCATGCTTCTTTTAATGAACGCTTCAAGTATCATCAAGAACCTGTTTTCGGAAGAAATCTAATTATTTATGATATTCTGCTGTTGAAAATTAAATTTCAGTATTCTTGGAGCTAACGAGTAGAATCAATGAAATATTTTCCTTCTTTGTCTGTAATTTCATTAGTAGTCAAGTAGCTCAATCGTTGTTTCTTGAAAACTAGATTTATCTAGAGAATCTGCAAGAGTTTTCTGTTCTTTGATGTTCAAGTTCTCGAAAATGGAGAAACTCTGTTACTTACGATACTTAGTAAAGAATAAACGTGTTAATTATGCGAAAATATGTTATTATTTACCTCATATTTATTTATGTTAAGTAAAGTAAAGAATTTTTATTCTACATAAAATTTCAAAATCATTATTTCTTGCAAAGTTTTTTAAAAAGCCTATTTTATCTCTAATTTAATCTAACTGTTTGAGAAAACAAGCAAATATTTTTTTGTTACAACAAATAAGAAAAAGGAAATATTTAACTGGTATATTTATGTACACGTTAATATACTTTGAGTTAAGCACATGATTTAAATCCAGGTTTTCTTAAATAAGTAAAAATTTGAGAATTCATTTTAAAAATCATGAACTAAAATATGATATATATGAAATAACATTACATATGTTTTATAACTACCCCCTTGAGTTATATATAAATGTAATAATTCCCTTTATAATTTCGTCTAAACAACTTTTTAATTTGTAATGGTCCTGAGTCCAGGACTCGTGCGTAAAAAGTTAACTAGTTTACCATAATCGGATAATCGTAACTGTGTCTCTTGAAAGATAGCAGATCTGAGTTTTTAAAATAAGTTTGCGTAATTTAATCCCAATAGTAGGCTCCGTCCACCGAAATCACGCGGATTCCAAGACCTACTTTGCCTCTTCTTATAAATACTTAAGACTCTAGAAAGACTCTCTTTTGTCTTCATCATGTCTTAATCAGCTGCATCTCGTGTTTGTCTTTTTTCACACGTTGTGATGTCCAGTTGTGTTTGCTTTTTGAAATGGCATTCTACACCGGTAAATAAAATTAAAAGGTATCAAGCCCCACCTCAAGAACTCAACGACAACATGAACATAACACCTAATAATCAAGTAAACATCTTCTCGGTGAAGGGCATTTCATATTTATAAATATTCTCAACATACCCACATAACCCATAGAAGAGACTGTATATTCACCATGGTACTACTATTTGACAAATATAAGACTTCTTCAGAGTTAAACTCTTTTTTAAGTTGGTTATTTACTAATAATCTGAAATTGAAAATGTTTACCCAGAAAAAAGGGAAATCCAAAAGATGATTCCGAAGATAATTAAATAAAGTGAAATGAAGAAAAATTTGCAGTGGAAATTCATTTTCTCAGGACAAGATTATAATAAGGTGAACTCGAATCAAAGCCCTTAAAATATTAGAATTACATATATAGGGTGATTTTTTTGTTAAACTTACACTATTCAGAGCCATTTGTAGAGCTTGATCTAAGAACCGGAATGACATCAAAGTTGGTATATGGAATATTATGATAACATGAAAATTAAGATCCCATGAAAAAAATTAGTTAAAAAAATCTCCAATTTAAGCTTATAGAGCTTTAGTGATTTACAATACCAACAATCAGTAAAAAACATAGGTGTAAAAGCAAACAACGAATTCACGTTTATATATAAAAACAAATTTACGTTTATATGTGTGCCATAATGTTTGGACACCCATTTACTTTTGAGATTGATACAGCACCTGAGGAGCAGCGCAGATTGTACTTATTGACATGCAGTCAAATAGCACTGTGAAGGAAATAAATGAAGCTCTGACATATATTGACTTTTACTAATCTGTCTGCTGAAAAATTAGTATATGTGAAGTTGTGGGTGAAAATGTTCTTTATCCACTAGTTGACATGTACATTTGTGTGAGCAAAGTTCTTCTTGCGTAAAGATCAACAACAGCAAATATATACTGGTGTGCAAAACTTAAGCAACGGGTGTTTTTTCTCCATTACTCCACGAGAAATCATTTGAGAGACATGGAATTCAAAAATAAAAGACAACATTTTGTACTTAAACGATGGCAAAAGAATAGTTGCACACAAATGAATACATTGCGTACTGTATGGAATCAAGCAAAAGTAGAAGGTTTAATTTAACTCCTAGTATCGTTACGCATGACTGCCTGTCTTAGAGGAGGAATAACAAAAAGATGTTTCTTAGTATGGGATATGCCCTCCCCTTACTTCAATGGTTGCTTCGCACCATCTCTCTATACTTAGCACCAGATTGTACAACTGTTCTTGATGAAAAATCACCGATTCGACAATTTCACCCAAAGTGGTTGGATTGTCGAATCAGCCACTTATCCCGCCAAATGTTTTCTCACCAAATCTGGTAACCCTCCTTATTTTTGTATCAGTGAGGTAGAAGTCGGATCGGTACAATTTCGCGCCAAATTGACGATTTTTCAAAATTTGGCGGACCAGTGGCCGATTCGACAATTTCACCGAAAAAGTGCCTATTTCTCAAGCATCATCTGTTTCATTACTTCGGTGTTCCCCGAGGATGTAATCGTGCCACAAGGCATCTCTGCGAAGCAAGGCATCCCACACATGCTCTATGGGATTTTAAGAACGCAAGTAAGATTTTTTTGGGCAAGAACGCAGACCAATCCATTCGAGTTATATCTTCACTTACAATACCTTAGCTGCTAAACATCAGCGGCCCAGTGTGGCCATGCATTGTCATCTATGAAAATGGAGTCTGGTCTAATAACACATCAGAACTGACGCATAGAGGGAAGGATCACTTCCTTACAGTAGGGATTTTCGGTTACAGAATCTCTGTCGAAAATGCTTAGGACAGTCCGTCCGTTCAGCACGATGCCTTCCCAAATAACAGCTTCAGCACTACCGGATGATGTTACTAGGATAAAACCATGTTCCGACCTCTCTCCAAATCAACTGGCGTTAAGAATCGCTTGTAGCACTGAAACGACTCTCATCCGTAAAGAGGACATGGCTTCATTGATGAGGTGTCCACTTTTTGTTTTTCGTACACCCCTTTAAACAGCTTCACCAATGGCCAACTTTCAAAGAAATGCAGCGATCAGGACGGCGGGCGAATAAGCCCTCTTTGTGAAGGAGTCCGATCACAGTAACCCTCGACAGTAACCCTCGACACAGTAATCCTCCCCTTGTTGCTATACACAGTTGCTGAGCAATGGCGCTTCCTGACAGGTATCGGACACTTTTCTCCTACAGGATGCTTTATCGATCATTCACTGCAGTTGTTTATCTAGGGAGGCCACTACCAACCTTTCTAACAGCTTTACATATGGTTTGAAATGCTTTCCAAGTGCCTCAAAACGGCACTTTTTTTTCAAACTGTTCAGCTACTCCGGTCAAACTACGTTTCTCCTCGAGGTTTCCAGTCATTCTTCCACTTATGAAGTGATCCAAGGGATTTCTCTTAGCCATATTTCGTGAAAGAACACAGTTACACTTGCAGCGAATGTCTTTAATTACGCCTTCGTTCTTCCTTTTATTGTAGTCGTAAGTGCCGTTCGCCGACTTCACATGTTTTTCTAACACTCATGTCACTTAAGATATATTGTTCTTGACATTGGTATACGCATCAGCTTTTTATTGAATTGCGTGTTTATTCTTTTGATCTCAATAATGCCTTTTCTGTAATTTCATGGCCATCTGCTTAAAATTTACATTGTTGCTTAAGTTTTACATACCGAAGTGCATGCAAGTTAACTGATATGTACAAGGAGTGATCAAATGAAAAGGTACGAAACGACACGGTGGGTACAAATATAGACTTTATTCAAAATATACACCATAGACCTGAGCACAACGATCCCACTGATGAACAAGCCGCAGGATTCCTTGTTCCCAAAATTCCTGTGGCTGTGACGAGACCCAGTCCTTCACAGTGTCCTTGAGTACATCGTCCGAGTTGAAGCGCTTTCCTTTCAGGTGTTTCTTCAGTGGACCAAACACATGGAAATCGCAGGGTGACATGTCCGGACTGTAGGACGGATGGTCCAACGTCTCCCATTGGAACTTGTCCAGTTCCTTTTGTGTGACTCTGGAGACGTGTGGACGCGCGTTATCATGGAGCAGAACCACACCCTCCGTGAGCAGCCCCGGTCTTTTGTTCTTGATGGACCTGCATAGGCGTCGGAGTGTCTCACAGTACACATCGGAGTTAATGCTTTTTCTGTGCTCGAGTAATTCTGTGCTCGCATCATTTGGACGCCGCTTTTTATAAGAGCCTTTGCTCTCTCCTGAGCATGCGGGCACCTGCACATGATCCGATCCCAGTCAGAGTCTCCAATGGCATCCCGAGATGTCGCACTACATTCTCCCTTGGCGGAATATGCAAATATTTAACTGTTTCATTTTTATGTCATTTCGTACCTTTTCATTTGATCACCCCTTGTACTTGCAAGTGATGATGAGAATTTCAACAAGTTCTCTTACTCCTGATTTCTAAAAAAAATAGAAGAAATGTGTGATAGGTGATCAGCTTAATGTGATACCTGTCTCACTAAGCAGATTCTAAAATCCAATATGCTTGCGGCTATAGATGATACGAAATTAACACAGTAAATGAAAAAAGCTGATCTTATTATTTAACTGATAGTTATTGATTTTTATGGTACAATACCTTTTCTGAGACTCAAAAGTTGAGGATCTTCAGCACCCCCCGTTTCCCCAATGAGGCCCTCTAGTTAAAATAATTGCCCACCGCAAACTGTACAAAAACAAACAAACAAAAAAAAAAGTCCTTTTACAACTACAAAATTTTTAGATAAATTATAAAAATATTTAGAAACGCAAAATTGTGTTATGATAATTCAATTGTAACTTGCATTCACTCTTTCCTTTTCATAAGTTCAGAACTGTGTTATCGCCAGTTGCATATTATTGTTTGTTGTTCTTCTCAAGTCAAGTATTCTTTATAAATTATAATTTTTATAGTTAATATATATAAATATATATATATATATATATGTGTGTGTGTGTGTGTGTGTGTGTGTGTGTGTGTGTGTGTGTGTGTGTGTGTGTGTGTGTGTGTGTAATTTTCCCTCTGTTTCCTTCTTACTCCCAAACAAATTAATGTATTTTATCAATTTTAATATTGTAAGGAATTTACATTCCTTATTCCCTGTGACCCGGCTAGATGTGTGGGAGGAACTAAATGATCAGACGATGAACTTCAATTATTTATTTATCTCTATATTCAGCACAGACACAAATAACACTCTAATTAAGATAGATTTGATCAATTAGAGGACGAAGGTGAGACAAGATAGGGTGGGGATAATATATACGATCATGCAAATCTATCTTTACAATAACCAAAACAAAGCTTGTTTTATTTTAGAAGAGCGCTAATAATTTAACTCTCTAACTTCTACTTAAAATAAGATCACAGTACCTGAACTCTTGCAATCCTTTAATCCTTTAGACGTGGCCTCCAATAGTAAAACTAAGCACTTTCCGAATTTCCAACTTCTCGCGTCGTACACTGTTTACGCATACATACTACTGTCGGTTTGCTAGCTTCTCATCTATTTATTTCACATTCAAGCTATCCTCACTTCACTAACCTTCAACTCTCATTTCACTAACCTTTAAACTCGCGAATACAGAATATATATATTAAATTTAATTTGCATAATCACGCTTTCTTTCCTCGGGGAAAGTTGGTTGAACAAATGGTGGCCCGAAAGGAATCCCCAAGGAGTTAATGGAAGGAATCGTATAATCCGTCACAAGGTACAGGACTATACGTTCAGAGCCATTATTTTGTAAAATTGTGTAATCGAACAATTTTTCGATATTTAGGGTCATTCGAATTATAATACAAATATAAATTTGTTTTAAGAATATTACGGCAATAATAATTATTTAATTGCAATATTTCGGCAAAAAATGAAGAAAAAATTACATGTTTTCAAATCATTCTCCTTTTACTTAGAATGCATCCATTATATAACGATAGTTTGCCTATATATAGCCTCTCTGCAGAACCTAAATTAGGAATTTTGAAAAATTCACATTATTTTTATAGTTACGATGAATTGAAATAATAACCGATACTCTGTTGAAGTTTCTTTACTCTAATTTATTAAAATATGTGAATAAATTAATTTTTATAAACTATACATTTCAAAAATACTAGAACAGGTTCTGTACAGAAAACTTAGCTACGTACATATAGGAAACATATTATAACAGCATTTCCCATAAAAGGAAAATGTTAAAAAATAAATAATTTTTTTTTTAAATTTTTTGCCAAAATATGCATTTAAATAATTTTTTTTTTGGTATAGTATCCTTAAAAAAATTTATATGATCTAATTCAGGTGACGCTAAATATTATAAAAATTTTTCATTTATACGCCTTTCCATAATCCCGTTTTTAAACGTTGTCGTAAAAAAATATTGTAAAAATATTTTTTTCTTTATTTATTTTTAAATGACATTTTTACACATTTGAATGAAATTTAATCATGAATTATAACTTTTTCATTGCAATCAATTTTAAATGGTAGTTATTTCCAATTCGTATAGTCAATATGTTAGGGGAAAATCATTCTAAAATCATTTAAAATAAAGCAACGGAGGAAGGAGCAAAGTGTTTATCATTTATGAATCTTCCAAAACCTTAAATATTAATACCCCCATACGAACAATGCAATTTACCACAGACGCAACGACATGGATCTCAAAACGCAAACATTTCTCTGTGGAGTTAGACCATCATTTGCAAGACTTTCGCTCCGTTAATGAAACCTAGAACATAAGGTAATTTAAATGGCTGAGTTGAGGAGAATTAATGCTACCTCAGCTGCCGAATAATAAGTTTTCTCGCCCTGAGGCGTTCCTTATGCAACTTTCGTTTCATTACTCTCTTTGGGACGTTTGAAACAGGATTTATAGAGAAAATAATTGCTTTTCGTGCAGTTAAAACGATCCACAAACTTTATGAGCTGATTTGAGCTTTTTTGTGTGTGTGTGTTCGACGCCAGAAAATGTCTTTAAGCCAATTGGAAATTTCGCAAGCTTTTTGCTTGTGAGAGTAACTGCTCTTTTAATGGGATGAGGTTCGAAAGAAATCGTTTTGTTATTGGGCAATACATTGGAATAGATTAATTTTAGGATTCAACGAAAATAAGATATTAAAAGCGGTGTGAATCGCTGCAGAGTTGGATGTTAAACCATAATAAATAAATAAAAATTGATTAATTCTCACTAAACGCTAATTTTAAACTGAACATTACTTTTTTTACATATAAATCTTCCTTTACGTGTTTTAATTTCTTAACAATAGTAATTTAAAAAGCATTAAAAAAATTCTGTGAATCTTTTTTTAAATAATAAGTTGCAGCAAATTTGTGGTCTTAAGTTTGAAAGTAATGTTTTAGAATCAATTTCTTTAATAAGTTTTTATTTTATATTTGCTATATTTCAAATAATACATTTAAAGTTACTGGTTTAGAATTTCAAAAAATGTTTTCTGAATTCTAAGTTTAGAGGGGAAAATATTTTATAATAACTTTATTTTGTTTGAATAATGAGAAATTCAGTGAATTTTGTGAAAATAAAATCAGGTTTGGCGAATTAAATCTTCCTCTAATTGTTACTACAGTATTGACTTTTTTAATTCAAACTATTTAAAGAGTGAAGAGCTAAATGTATGAAGTAAAATATTACAATATTTTAATTATAATTAGGTTTTAATCATTTTGAATTTAATGATATATATATATTAACAATTCTAAAGACCATTAGTTTGAAACCATCAAAAATGTGAAAATTAATATGATATTGGCTCTTCGTATTTCTTCAAATACTCAATATTTTATTTAAATAATCAAGTGGTCAAGTTCTATTTCAGAAATATTCCGTCATAATTTGCTATGCTTACTTCTTCTTAATTGACAGGTGAATTGATTCAAAACCCATAAATGAAAACTCTTAATATAATTAGCGTAAACTTTGCAACATTATATTCCCCCAAGGTTTTCCATAAATTTTAAGTCAAGATTAAGACTTAGCAGGATCATATTTTTAAGCTTCTCCTAGGTGGATTTATATATACGATTTATGTTGAGAACCTTTATCCTGTTGAAATATCAAATGAGCTCCACGTTTTAAAGCAAGTTCGTATAGAACGGCTTGATGTTGTGCAACATCTATACCTTCCAAAATGCGCAGAAATTCTCGCCATACATTACAATTTCTGATTCCCTTCCCCAATTTATCCGCTGAGTTATTCTTTCAGATACTTCCTCAAATAATTTCAAAAGTTTTTGTAGCCATCAAGATTATCAGGATAAAATTTCTTTTCATCAGAAAATATAACTTGTCCATCTTCTTATAAATCTTTTATTGTTCATTTTTTGATATGATATTTTTATCCTATTCCAGTCTTCCTTCTCAATGTTATTTCAGTAACTTCAGTAACATTGGCGAGTTCCCCCCCGCCCCTGTCAATGCTGCATTACTGTGACATGAGATATTCTTTAGATGAAATATTTCGAAACATCACGTCACGAGATGAATATTTCTTTTTCGAAAAATGTGTTGATTACCAACCCCCGTGTTGTACAAATCCTTTTCTTCCCAATCATTTTGTTTTTGTTTGAACCATCTATTCTAATTATGATATTAAAAATTGCAGCATTAGAATGCTTCATTAAGCTAGCAATTTCTCTTTTAAATTTACCGACCTAGTGGTTATGGTCACGGATTCGTGGCCCGTGTGTGATGAGTTCAAACCTTATTGCCGCTGAAGACCCATAGTACTGAAGAGTTGAGGAGCGTTTGTTATGCTGCGGAAGTTCGGAGAGGGGGATACCAGTTCAGGTGTCGTCACTTGGCTATTTCACAAAATCACGAGGACTGTTGCCCATAGCCCTCGTGTTGACTTATAACGCGACCTTAATAAACGCTCACTCGTTCAGATTCACCAGCACTCTTGTATAATAACGTTTTTCTCACTCAGATAATTATTTACATCGTGGCGTCTTGGATGGTACAATCAAAACCTGCAGTTTTACTTCTCATTTAATGCTTTCATGAAGCACGTTTTATAAGGTCTTTGATGTGATATGTAATAAGCTAATTGTCTATAAACCAGTCGTGTAATTTTTTAATAGACTAGCTATTTAATTTTTAGAAAAACGAGCAGATTTTACTTAAGTATAAATTAAATTTTAAAGTCTTTTTATTTCACTCGAGAGAACCGAGCTTACCCAAAGGGTTTCGAGCTGCGAACCGACCCTCCGAGAAAATAATTGATTTATATACTAACGAAATATAAAAAATTGTCCCGAGTGAAGGATCCTCCCCAAAACTCTTGAGTATAGGGGGAAGAATATAAAATGCAATAAAGGTACTTTACAAAAGTGGCCCCTCACTGGATGCCGGAATGTTATTCATAATAAAAATAACAATGTAAATACATAAGACACACACTCACAGATTTTGTGTGAGACAGGAAAGTCTTCGGAAAAGAAATAAAGTACAAAGGGATACTATTCCTAAAAGGGTATACAAAAAAACAGGGAAAGAATGCCATATATCAGAGTACAGAGAGTAACTCACGATCAATTTTAAATACACACTCCCAAATTCATATTATGTCTCATTTTTCAGAGATGCGCCAAAAAGTTAGTGATCTTATAATTTCTTAATGCATTTTTGTATAAAATTTCTATTTCCTACACTGGTGAATTGCAATAACTAATCAGTTAAATAAGACTAGATTTATAAAATTTTGAGGACCTTAAATCGTCGCTTGCTTTGATTTGGCATTATTAATTTTAATATTAATGATATTCTCTCACACACTGTTTCTAAAATATTTGACATACTTTAATGATCTCGCACTAAAGAATTCTAATTCCGTGCAAAATGGTAATAAAAAAATCAATTATCATAATACGCTATATTAGTCTGATGAATAATTCGGGTTATGGAGATACATTTTACATAAAACCGCTCTTGTCTACTGTTCTTCAATTGTGTTCCGGAATTGAGTGCAAGATTCTAAACAGGTTGATTTGTGCGTAATGCTCTGTATCACGCACAGGTATAAAACTACAGAAAAGTAAAATTGGTAGAGTGCAATATTATTTCTAGGATTTCGCAAAGCAATTTTATTAGTGGCTACATTTTGACAAGTTTTAATATGCAGTACGTTTTATGAAGATAATTTCCATTTATAAATTAGACGCAAAGTGCTCATAATGAGATGATGATACTTGCTTATGGTGAGTTTTAATTAATTTGTCTTCATTGAAATAAGGACCAGATAAAATTTAGTATTTTTTAATCTGTAATTAGATGAGTAATCATATTTTTTTTAACGTGCTGCAAAAGTTACCACAAAAATAAGCTTTAAAATAGACGTTGTTTTATAGCAATTGACGTGACTGCCATTTTTTTTTTGTTTGTTTCAAAAGTGAAAAAAAAAATGTCTGAAATCTATAATCTTCCACGTGGCAATCTTTCTGACATACTTAGAAATTCAAAAATAGCAACCTGATTTATTTTTGAATGAACAAAAATAGTTCAAATGTATTTTGACTGTATTACAAAGTGACGTAAAAAATCTTAAAAATTTTACAGTCAAAACTTATTAGAAAAAATTATTAAAATGAAAATAAAGTAAAACGTTTTACAGAATAATTTTTGCGTGAAAAATAAAGTACTTGCTCCCTAGCAGTGTTTGGTGTAAATATTTTTTAAAATAATAACTAGATTCAAACAGAATATAAAGTATTGGCTGTTTAGCTCAGTGATGCTCAAATTGTTGCAAAGACTCCAAGAAGTACGCAAACAGTACATACAAGAAAAGGTATCTCCACTCAAAATTAAACTCAGAAATTGGTTACTTTTTCAAAAAGTAACTAGTTGCATGTCTGGTGTTAAACGGGATTTTTCGAGTGTATAGCTTTTTCCCCATGGAAATATCCCTTTCCCCTCTCGGTGTCAGCACTTTCTGGTGTGTGTGTGTGTGATTTCTATATTAATATCATTAAAATCCACTTTTCCAAAATTTCTTCCATCTCTTTGCGCCTGTCGGACGGGTTACCCTCCGCTTAGCTTGGTGTTGCACGGGTTTTTTCCCAGAGTACAACTTTATCCCTATGAAAACTTCCCTTTTCCCTTTCGACGCCAGCATTTCTGTGCGTGCGTATGCACGATGTGAATTAATTTTGCATTTATGTCAATAAAATTCCCTTTTCCGAAACTTCTTCCACTTCTTTTCCTTGACAAACAGGTTCTTTTCCTTTACTTAGCCCGGAGTTGCATGGGCTTTTTCGACAATAAAACTCTTTTCCTCTCTCTTTTCCCCCCAGGGATAAGATCTTTCGTCAAATTTCTATCTTCTATTAATAGTGTACAAAAGCAATACTGATTTAGAAAATAAAAAAATACTTATTTAAAGGAATAAAAGGAAACGTTTTTTATGTAATATAATTACAAAAAAAATCGAGTGTAATCCTTATTTTTAAACAATAAAAATATCTTAACATTTAAAATTATAAAATGGATTTCAAATTTTCATTTACCAATCAACAGTTACACACCGTTAGCTTAAAAATGTCTTTAAAAACTAATCTTGTTGTATCCACAAGAAAATCAATGTACGATTTTATTATTAAACAATTAATAATAGAAAATAATTAATAATTAATAATAGAAAACAATGCTGCTTTAGTTTAAAATCAAGAAGCTATGAACTTCCTCGAAACAATAAGAAAAGGATTGTTACATTTCTAATAATTTTGACAGCAGTTTGCTAAACAAAAATGATCCCGGAAAAAGCATTACTGCTTCACGCACTTCTACAGCATGCTTCAGCTTACTAAAAGTAATTATATATCTCGTTAAATAAGATTAGTTATTAGTTTTCCATTAAAAAAAAAGAGATGCTTATAAGTAAACTCTTCTTTTTTCGGTAATGATCAAACACAATCGTTTATCTATATATCTGATTCTTTCATCATGTTTATACGCATGCAATAAGAGAGAGCTTTAGAATCGTTATGTATTTCCTAGACATATACACTAAAGACAAATGATTCACTAATTATTCTTTGAAAGAAAGTGGCATACACGAATTTTTTCCCTCACTATTATACTTTTAATATTAAATATAAGATATTCTTTTCAAATGTTTGTTCATTTATTAGTATTTTGTAAACTTTTCTTAAAGTGATGTAATATAATTTATTGAAAACGATATCCAAAGATTTTTTTTACTTACCTTTTCTTTAAAAAAATATGCTAGAATATATGTTAATTCTTGTTATATGTTTTTTATCCTTCATAAAACTTAATTCATTATTGTTCGAATTGCTTTAAAAAAATGGCAAAGGATATTAAGTACATTAAAAATTGTATTGATACAGAATACATTACATTAAACTACATTAAAAATTGTACTAATTAGCAATTATTAATGCTTAAATAATTGAATTAATTTAACAAGACTAATCGTAATCGTATTACATAGAATTATGTGAATGATTAGTAAAATTGACTGCATATGAACATTTAAATTAGTTTTTACTCCTTTTTTCACAAAACAGAAAAATACAAAACACGATCATCAGAAATTTCTAATTTTTTAAAGTATTTAGAGTATAATTAAAAATTGAAAACTACTCATTTGAAACTAAGTACTAAGCAACATAGTTTTATTTCTTTCAGATAGAAAGAAGAATATTTAAGTCTTGGAACCAATACTATCTCATTTCAAATAAAACGAGCTTGACAAAGAAATTTTTTCCAACCATTAATAAGAAACTACCCTGTCATCATTTTTATAAACTAATATCAAAATAATCCAATTTTTCACTGGTCATGGTAACTTTAAAAGCTATTTGAACAAACTTAATTTGGTTCCGTCATCTTACTGCATTTGTTATAATGGTGGCGAGGAAAATGTACAACATGTGCTACTTCTATGTTCTAAGTTTGTCAGAGAAAGAAAGATCCTAAAAGAATGTCTCTCAAAGGCATTAAAATAAATTGACTTCTAAATTTTCACCAACTTATTTCCACTTTGAAAATTCTGAAAATTTATTTTTATAATACTTATAATCTTCATAATTTTAAATTTTTTCTTTCCATTATAATTTAAACCTCGTGTGGTGCACGGGGATTTATAAATGTTATCAATAAAAAAATAAAAAATGGAATGATTTTATGCATATTAAGGGATCTATTATTTAATGAACCAAACAAATATATTTTAACTTTTTCCTCATAAATATTTTTCTTTGATGTTCTGAGATTATAATGAGTCTTTTTACTCTCTTTTCCCCTCTCGATTTACTAATATATTTCAGGCTTTAAAATGATAATGTAAACGCTACAAAATTTCATAATTAAGCTTCAATGAGAAAAAAAAGTCCTCTGAATTCAAGTTGAGTAATTATTTTACTTTTATGCCCAACTTATCATTGTTAAACACTTTTTTAATCTTTTTCGGTTTGAAAATGTACAACTGTAAAGCCAAAGATACTTAAAAATAATCGAGTCTCAGATGAAATTGATTAAGAAATGATCCATCCGTTAATTATTATTCGGGTAGAAATTCTTTCAGAAATTCTTTTAGAATAAGAACAGTATCAGAAAGAAAGTCAGAAATATGTTTGTTGGTTCTAGAAAGATTGTATTTAGAACTTCACTATGTGAACAAAACTTAATGTCGGAGAAGAAATTTTCACGTTACTTAAAAAGCAGGAATTGGTGATTATCACACTTAAAGGCTTGGTTCTGCCAGGGCATATTACAATAAGCCATAGATTTATTTTGAAGCTAAGAACAGAAGATGCTGTGTTGATGACCATGTACGAATT
Source organism: Trichonephila clavata (assembly GCA_019973975.1). Classification (NCBI taxonomy): domain Eukaryota; kingdom Metazoa; phylum Arthropoda; class Arachnida; order Araneae; family Nephilidae; genus Trichonephila; species Trichonephila clavata. The sequence goes on from BMAO01031563.1 coordinate 93,322, forward strand.
GACCACAGCACACATTGTGCAAATTAAGCACAGAAATACTTTACATACACTCTTGAAGTTCATCTTAACATAAAATATAATCTAAATGATATCTAATGTCAAGGTGTGGAAGCAAGGAATGAAAACCTCATCCAAGAGTCGTAGAAGCTTCCCTTGTTTCTTTCAGTACATGTATAAGGTGTCCTTATTTGTTGCGAAGCAGAAAGTGTAGCCTTTCAATCGGACATAAATCTGCGGAATGTCACAGCTAAACACCACGTTGACCTCACTGTCGAGACTGTCCTGAGCTGAGCCTGTGCGATGAAGCCTTCCATGAATATTTCAAGGTCGTTACCCACTACCATTAGGTCAGTCGATATTGTTAACAGATAAAAAATTAGATCTACTCTTGCCTGAGAAGAGAGAAAGTTAAGATTCTAAATACTTCTGATTTAAATTTCATTATCGTCAACTTCATTGCAAACGGAGTTAAAAATGCTTATAAGTAGGGGCATAATTTGTCTTTCGGTGTATATTCCTACTTGATAAAGGCATATGAAAGTAGTTTTGTTTTTTGTGTGTGATTTAAATATACTTGTGATGGCATAAAGTACATTTGGCTCTTCACCAGCTGCAGTGCGACTTTTGCTCTTCGATGTTAAAACGATAAACCTGTCGTCCATGGACATAGTACTGCTAGGAAAATCTTCCAGCTTACGCCATTTAAAATTCTACTTGCTTGAAATAAGATGTCCATAGTCAACACACATCACTCTAGGCCGGTTTCACTCGAAGCAACTTTGCGCTAGTCAATGTGATTCTTCTTACATCTCTCGTGTACAGAGGGGATATAACTCCTTTCATACGTGGAAACGAAGTTAACTAAAAAGGGAGTGCCGTAAGGGAAAAAGGAATACCAGACTATATAATAGGTACAATAAATGAGCCCGAAGAAGCATTAAAAAGCTTTCTCCAGTTTGAATATTCATATAGCCATGTGTGAAGAAAGTAGCTTCCACAATATCCTTTTAGTTGAGTCAACTAGGAAGGAAAAAATTGTTCTCCGAGTGAGATTGATGGAATAACCGGAGAGCCACTGGACCTCGTGTAAAAGAATCCAAGCTATTTCTGTTCAAAATTAGGTCCCGACTGTCTGTTATTTCAGCTAGGTGAGGCACAAGTTGCCTAGTATGAAAGGGCCCTCTGGGCGATTTTGATCCCTTGGCAACATCCGTTACTTCTTGCGTTTCTTTCAGCTTTCTGATGGTCATTCGCGTGTAAAGTCATCTAAATGATGTCCTCAACTATAAGTTCATTCTTTAACACTCAAAATTCACTGTCACCAACTGTACTTGCACGTCCCAATTATTTGCGATCATTTATTGGCGCTGCCATGCGAATCAGCCTCTCCCCTTCCCCAACAAAAATGTGCTGACATACTATGTTTTTCACGGCATTACGCAGTTATGCTAATATATTCATGATAATGTGTTGGATTTGGGAGCTGTCATCAATGGAAACAAAATCCGTCTTCCAGTTTTGATCAAATTTACCCTTTATTTATCGCTTAGTGTTTGAAGGGCAACAGTTTTTCCAAAATTTTAATAAAGTGTCCGTAGCCTTTACTTAAAAAAATGTCCAGTATTATTTGAAATATAGTTACTAAATTTTCAGAACTGTTTTTATCAGTTTAAAAATTCTACAGCTATCTGTAACATAATATAATTTAGTTTTTCAGAAAATATAATTTTAAACAATATCATATAACTAACTGGAATTAGTTTATAAAATAGTTTTTCAATGTGTGTGCAAATCATTTTAGTACAAAGTACAACTTATCTTCTAAGTTCAGTAAAACCAACATTATGATTAAATCAAAGAACTATAACAATGAAATTGCTGAAAAATTTTGTCTGCCCAGTTTTTCTGTCAATTTTTTTTTATTGAGAACATTTATAAACCCCGTACACCACACAATGTATTAAACGGGGGCTTACAACACAACGGAAAGAAGGAAGGATTACAACAAAAACATCCATGCCTTCTCCGGGACTCGAACCCAGGCCCTACGGCACCGCAGTCAACGTCACTAACCACTAGACCCGATGGGTGGATTTTTGTCAAATTAAAGCAGTCTATATTTTATCTTAAAGGGCTACACATAGAAACTGAGCCTTTACAGACATGGTAAGTCCCCAAAACTGTGACAGCCATTTCAGTGGTGGCACCATCTAGTAGCGGCTCTCGCTACCAAATTTAGGCGCTTGAATTTTTTTAATTATTGGTCATGTTAAATTTTTCAAATTTTTTATTTATGATACTGAAAGAAACTTAATCTTCAGAGTATAATTAGATCTTCATTACTGGTTAAAAAGTATGCTAAGAAAAAAAATTTCTGATATAGAGTACATTACTTCTTAGAAGGCTGTGGTAGTCATGGTCACGAACTCGAGGCTGGCGTTGTCCATTAGTGGATTTTAAACATAATGCAACTGAAGACCCACTTGTAGTGGGGCTAATGCGTGATAAATCTGTCAAGATTCAAAGTCCCCCTCCTTGCTTGACGTGATGTGGAAGTTCAGAGAGTGCGTGCCAGAGAGAGAGAGAGCTCAGGGGTCGTCCTCGTTACATGACCGTAGTTCGAAATTATGAGGTTCATCGTTAATAACTCTCGTGTTGCTTTAGAGTACGACGTTAATAAGCACTCACTCACTCAATCTCATTTGCTTCTTAATTCCGATAAAAAAAGAGTATCCGTAATATAGAAATTTTTAAATTAATTAACTAACTTAATGAAGTTAAATGATTAATTCATGAACAAATGATTTTATCTATAAGCAATGACATCAAGTTTGCTAAATTATGATAAAAACTACTAAAAATTACTAAAAATGTCTTCCTTTTTCTACAAATATATATGCTATATATATAATTATAAGCTGTTTCTTTTTTATATTTTAAATTTGTTGTTGCGTGGGACAATAAAAGAGTGTTTATTTACTATAGATAAGAAATTAGTTAATAAAAAATATTGTGTGAGAAATATAGTGATAAATTTTACAAGTAATTTGTAATTATAGAAATTTCCAGCTTTTAATATAAATAATATCAATAGAAGGATTTAATCTGAAATTGTAATAAAGCTAAATTGTCATAGTTTTTTTTTTTTTTTTGCACCAGAAGTCCGGATACATTACAATTTTTTTCAGAAACAAATAAATTTTTTTTTTGAAAAATTTATTAGCTAAATATTGCTGAAATATTCGTTATATTAAGAAATACCCCGGTATCTCTCTCTAGTATACACGTAAAAATAAAACAATTGCATAATACTAACTAGATAGGTAGATTACCTAAACATGAGAGTTATTCGTAAACATTAAAAAAATGTATTAGCTAATAAGTTAAAAATTTTTTAAGGAAACTTCCAAAATTTTGGTTAAAATTTTTGCACCTGCGACAAGTATTTTTTTTTCGTAAAGTTAAAAAAAAACCCTTTTAAAAAATGAATTTATGAATATATTTTAATTTGACGAACATTATTTAATTGTAACTATATATTATACATAATTCCGCCGATACAAAATTAAAAGATAAAATGCAAAGAATATGAATATTCAGGTATAACATGCTCTTTTTAGTAAAATTACTCAAAATTTTAGTAAAAATTAAACATGCTTACAAACATTTAAAACATAAAAAAATATTCCTAAATCAAAATTTATGTGAGAAATAATTTTTTAGGAAAATTCAGTTTAATTAGACTTTATTTTTTTTCAAATTTTACATGATGAAAATTTTAAAATATTGCAACAACAAAAAAATATTGCATGAATTCATCACCATAAAATAGTTATATTAACCTACTCCAAAACTTTGAGCTATCCAATGAATATTTAGAGCTGCAAATTGCATTTTTTGTTGCTTCCTAGAGTTCGATAAAAAGAACATTTTACTTTCTTTTTAAGTTAGAAAAACAGAATAAAAAAATTGTAGATAAGTTGAGTTGCACGCCAAACGATAAAACGATCGAACTTTCCATCTGATACTGTAATATCACTTCGTTAAATTCGTGAGTGAGCAGGTGCACTTCTATGTTGTTTGACAAAAAAACGTTACAAAAAAGAAAATGTGTAATAGAATATTTATAAGCCCATTTTATATGCAACAAAACAAGCAAAATGAATATTACACGATTCGATTCTTAACAGGGTTATTATAATTTCGATTTCAGCAAAACCCATATCGCTTGAAAGGATTTTATAAAGAAAAGAATACGGTTTAAGGTTTAAATTACTAGCTTAGGATATTCTTGGTGCTTTTTTGGTCTTTACATGGGTTTTTGTTGCCAAGAAAACTCAATTTAAAAGTTTGAATTTGAGAATAAAATATAACGCATTTTATTAGTTTCGTATAGTTTTACAAAATTCTGATTCCTGCATATAAAATGTTTATCAAGATTTCTTAAAATTTCTTTTTCTTCAGATAACATTTTAATATTAATTTTAAAGGCTTTGTAGAATTCAATTTCGTTATTGATAATTGACATATGAAATTAAAATGCTAATCCATGCAACAAACTTTTAAGAAAATCGGCTTTTCCCTTAAAAAATATTTACAAGTCGGAATTTTATACCGCTTAGATAGAAATGATTGATGGAAAGCATTTGAGAAAGACTTTGATACAAGCAACCTATTGAAGACGATAAAAAGTTACTTTTTGAAATAGAATCCATTTTAAAATATAATGCATTTCGAATGCTATAAACTTTTTATATTTTTTCCAAAGATCTAACTTTCTGTAATATTTCAAACTACAAAAACTTTTAAAAGTTGTCAGATTCTTATAGTATTAGAAATTATATACGTTTCTGGTTTAGGAGAACTATATAGTAAATAACATTAGTTACTTAAAATAAAATAAAGTGATATTTTTCAAGACCTTTTTTTAATCGCATTACAAGATTGGTGTTAGTTTCCCTTAGGTATATACAGTGGTAGCAAAAATTGTTGTCTTTTTTTAAAATTGTTATGTTTTTTAAGTTTGTATGCTTATAGAAAATGTTATGTTGCACAAAATACAAAGTACTTTATATCATTTTAAAGAGAATGTAATATTAAATTCAGTACAAAAAAACAAAATTCAAAATTTTGTAACGTAAAAACAGTTATGCTCCAATAACTATCGATATACATTAGATATATATACTGATGAGAGCCGTGAGTTGTCAATGCTTAATGAGATAGTCTTTATATTTTATTACGGCTTTACGTCGATGCTTCATTGAGCTGAAAATAGTTATAAGCTCATCCTTCGTTATTACATGATGCCAGGAAACAATTATTTCAAACAATAGGATAGGATTGAGATCAGAACTGTTTCCTGGACACTGCAACAATGACACTTAAACAAGAACCAATGATATCACATAAAAGAGTAGATTGGACACCTAGAAAGTGGTGTGTCACGAGAAAGTGGTTTCTCCTTTGTTGAAATTGCAAGACAATGGGTGGTTCAGTGACTACATCTGGAGACTGAAAGTTTTGTTTAAGATGTCAGGAGATAATTTCAATAAAAAACAAAGCAGGAAAAGGTCAAAAAGGTGCACCACATCTGTTGATGATAGAAAAACAAAAATACTATGTCTCCAAGATAAAAGAATGCCATCAACGGTCATCAGAAATTATCTCAATGATGCTGGTGTTCCTGTCAGTTCAAAAACAATCAGAAGAATATTAACAGATGTTAGGCTAATAGGTAGAATTTCACGTAAAAAGCCTTATCTCAATTTCTAGCAATGCTAAAAAAGACTTCACTGGACAAATAAACATATAAATTGGACAAATGATTAGTGGTCACAAGTTAAATGGAGAGATGAAACTAAGATATCGTTATTCGGTTGTGGTGGCCAAAAATATGTCAGACGTAGAATAGGAGAAATGCTACATCCTGACTGCATCCAGGCAATTATGAAAAACTCAGATAGTTTTTTGATTTAGTCATGCATATCAGCAGATGGTATTGGTCACCTTCATATCATCGATGGGATATGGAATATCAGAAAATACATTGACCACATTCCAGAACCCAAATTTCTACCTTCCATCGGAGATCTATTTACGATCAATGCTTCATTTATTTTTCGGCAATATTCTGCTCCTTGCCACGCAGTAAAGTAATCGGAAGACTGGTATCGTTCTAAGATCATTTTGTTGTCCTGGCCAGGAAACAGTCACAACCTCCAAACTATCAAAAACTTATGGCACCATTAGAAAACGCTTGTTTGAATGAGGTGCCCATGAAATAAAAAGGAACTGAGGATATAATTGTGTTTCTTGGTATCATGTAATAATGAAGGAAGAGCTTAAAACTGTTTTCAGCTTAATGAAACATCAATGTGAAGCAGTAATAAAAAATAAAGGCTACCCAATTTGGCACTGATAACTCACTGCTATCATCAGTATATATCTAATGTATATCGATAGTTATTGGACAATAACATTTATTGCGTTGCAAATATTTGAATTTCGTTTTTTTGTATTGAATTTAGTATTAAATTTTCTTTAAAATGATATAAAAGACTTTGCATTTTGTGCAAAGTAACATTTTCTATAAGCATATAAACTCAAAAAACATATAATTTAAAAAAGTGTCTACAATTTTGGTTACCACTGTATACTTGCATAGCAATATTTATGACTTAGTCAATATATTACTTTTAAGGAGTTTGAAATAGGTTATGCGGAACTCTTTATAAATAATTCGTGGCTTCAGTAGTCAAGTGGTTATGGCAGCGACCTCACGGACAGCTTGTTATGAGTTTGAGCCCTAATGCCACCAAAGACTCAGTGTAGATGAGTTAAGAGAGGGGTGTCACGTCACTTGACCGAGTTGCAAAATTTCGAGGTCCATCGTCAATAGCCCTTGTATTGCTTTATAATGTGACTCATTAAAAGAATAACTGATTTTACACATTGTTTAACAAACAAGAGTACGCATTCATACATTTTTTCGTTGCAGTAAACACAGTTGCCTGATTTTTTTTCTTGTTATAATTATCCGTATACGTATATTCAAATATATTTAACTTACTTATGCACGTTAATATTGTTGACAAATATGTGCTTGTTAAAACAAAGTTTCTGCAAAGAGCAAAAGTTGGCAACAACGAAGATCATGAACTGATCAGCTGGAAATACATGATTGAATTTATCGTACGATTGTGAGGTCACATGAGTTTATGAACTTAATTGACTAGAAACATGTGTTTGTTATTATCATCTGACTATGATGTCATATTAATTTAGCCTATTCATTAATAAATTTTAGTAAAAGTTGTCGGACAAATATTTTTCTGTAAGTAATAAATTCTTGAAGTTTATTTTGATAAAAAAAAATAATCTCGCTAAAACTGCCATTTCCTGAACAATGTAATCAGCAATTTTTAAATATATAATTTGCATTTTTAATCCTTATACAAACTGATAAAACGATTAAAAAATTTTAATCAATATAATACTGTGAAAGGATCCAAAATTAAATTTTTAACCTAAATAGACTAAGGGAATTTCCAAAAGTATCTCTGAAGACTAACAATATTTATTTGCAATTGAAATAAAACAAAATAAGATTAAAATTCTAAGCTTCTTCTCTTTAAATGCTTAGAACAAAAAACAAAAACATTTCTTTAAAGAGCCATCCACTTCTTGGATATTTAGACCAGAATGTTTTCCCGAAGTTCGAAAAGAACAGAGCAAAAATGCCTATTGTTTAGCAAAAGCTAAATAAGTATAAACTCCAAGCATTATTTCTTCTTTTTTAACAATTTTAATCTAGTCTATTGTGGTTTTATTTCGAAATAAAACCTAAAATAATATAACGAGGTTTGCAATAAATATGTTTTTATGGCTTTATTTTCTAACAATTCTTATCTGACGTGATGCGTATTTTGAAGGCGTAAAGTGAAAATGGCAAACTTAAAGTAAAATTGAAGAATAAAAAAACGGCTGCATCACAAATGGAAAATCTCAAGCTTTTCAATGGGTTGAATTCATGGCAGTTACATGATGATTTGGAATTACGAGTTCTCATAGCATTTAAAATTGTCATTAGACTTGTACTTGTTGTTCAACTTGTAAAATCAAGAAAAAATTTCAAATTTGATTTTTCGGTTAATGTTGTGAAATATTACGAATCTTCAAAAAAGTTTTTCAAAATTAAAACATGAACGCTTATGCTATTCGTGTACTATCTGATCAAGTGCATTTTGCTTACCAATATACATTATTATTGTTGGAAAATATGTACCTTTTAAAAGAAAATTTCTGTACAAAAGAAACGTTGGCACCAGCATTGACTAACCATGGACTGATTGGTTGGAAATACGAGATTACATTTATCGTGGAGCTATGACCCCACGAACTAAAGAACTAATTGGCCAAAAACAAGTGATTGCAGATATACGATTATGAACTCTTAGGAATTCTTGGAGTAATTAGTTTTGGATTAAAAGAAAATAAATTAGTTAAAATCACTAAAATTCTTAAGAAAATAAATTATTGATTATGTGTTAAAATAGATATCTTAAGAAATATGGAATTGCTTTTTGTTGTTGTTACCAATGCCACCTGATCGGCAAAGGCCAGATCTAGGTCCACGAAATTCATCATGGGAAAGGGCTAAGTAACGCCTGTCATTAGCCGTAGTTATGGGCATCATGCAGGTGACCGTACGAATTCACCCATTTCCATCTCAATTTTGAGGGAGGACACTTTGGGTAGAATTTCTAATTGTACAGATCTTACTTTATAATCAATATACAATGCAGCAAATATTCCACTACAGGAATTGAGATAAGTAACATAATTACCGAAAATACACTCAAGAGCCAAAACTTAATGACCACCCCTACATTTTGCAATGAACTCGCCTGGATGACGTGAAAGGCACGTGATCAGGTGGAAGTGGTATTTAACTGCCACTGGAGAGACTGAAGAATCATTCTTTCACTTACTTCTGTGTGTGATGGGAAAGGCTGCGGATCTAAGCGACTTTGATAAAGGGAAGATTGTAATGGCTCGAAGGCTCGGAACAAGTATTTCTGAAACTGCCCGACTCGTGGTTTGTTAGCGATCTACAGTTGTTCGTACTTATGCAAAATAAGGATGAATGACAGTGAAGCCAGCAGTAGACGACATGGGGTTGGACGTCCACACGCCATCAAAGAAAAAGGTCGTCGGAGACTGTCTCGCATGGTGAAGCAAAACCGGAGCCAGACAGTGGCTCAGCTGTCAGCCCAATACAATTCAGGACCAAGTAGAGTAGTATCGGAACACACTGTTCATTAGACACTGTTGGATATGGGGCTACGCAGCAAACGTCCCACTCGTGTGTCTTTGCTGACAAAGCGTCATCGCCCACTGCGCCTGCGCTTTGCCCGAGAATATCGCGACTGGTCCATGGATCAGTGGGAGAGAGTTGCTTGGTCAGCAATACAGTTTGTCATCCGTCACGCCGATGGCCGTGTCAGGATACGCCGTCTTTTAGGTGAACAGTTGCTCCCTCAATGTACAGTAGGTCATACACAGGCCGGTGGTGGCGGTATTATGCTTTGGGGGACGTTCTCTTGGGCGTCTCTGGGAATCGTGGTTGTGGTAGAGCAGACCATGAATGCTACAGGGTATCTGAACATCACTGCGGACCAGTTGCAACCTTACATGGCCTCTGTGTTTCCAGCTGGAAATGGAATGTTTCAACAGGACAACGCCCCATGTCACAAGGCTAAAATTGTGTTGGAGTGGTTCCAGGAACTTGATGCGGAATTACAGTTAATGTCCTGGCCGCCTAACTCACCGGATCTCAATCCGATAGAACACGTTTGGGATGTCATGGGATTGCAGCTCAGAGTTCAAAAACCACCAATTCGCAATATCTCGGATTTGCGTGACTGTTGCTTAAACATCTGGTACAATCTGTCCCCGGCCATCTAACAAGGAGTTGTGGCATCCATGCCAATGCGGATTGAAGCTGTGTTGCGCGCCAAAGGTGGGCCAACTCGTTATTGACAGATGGTCGAAATGTTTTGGCTCTTGAATGTAGCGTACTTATGTGCAACTTTCGTTACAATCATATTGCACAAATAATTCACATAATGTAGAAAAAAACATAGCAAAATTTACATAAGGCTCTCGATTAATTTGAGTGAAACACATAAAAAAAATTCTTGTGATTATTAAACTTTTCAACAACTTTTTTCTTGTACACTTTAGTCAACGCTAAAAATTCAAACATTCCCCCCAAAATTAGATGCATCTACACTCTTGCTTAGATCAGCGGTTCTTAAATTTTTGTCCACAGACCCCCGGTATTCCCCAGCGTTTTTGTAGGAAGTTCGAAAAGTTCTCTCCTTCAATGTGTAAAGACTTCTCTCCTTTACATACTCTGAAAAAGGCCTCGTAGAAAAACTGATAGATATACCATCCTAGACCAGATCATTAAATTGCCCCAATGAAAAAACTTTACTAAAACATGTATGAAGAATATTCATTTAGGTCTCGTTTATTGTTCTACACATAGCCATTAAAACGTAATGTCTTTCCAAACTACTTATTTATATGAAAGAACATTTTCAGCTTTTCTTGATCCTTAAAAATAAGTACAGAAACCATCTGAAAAACGTAGATTGGAATTGAGACTAGATTTCAAATATTACACTTGATATAAGAGTACTTATAAAAGAAATGTAGCACCATCCTTCTCATTAAAAAATTTAATACATTATTTATTTATTTGAAATTATTTTGTAATATTCTTATATATATAAATAGATGTTTACTGTTTTCTCTAAATTAAAAAAAAGAAGTAGAAGACGAAGTCTTTTGATTATTGAAGAATCTTTAAATCACTTAGCCATGTGGTGGAGTTAAGGAAGATGCTCAAATTCTTGGGGGTCCACGATGTCAGGCTGATACATTAAGGAGGTCTGCGATGTAAAACTGATACATAAAGGGAGGGGGAGCGTGGTGATATCCCTTTTTTTCCTTTTGTTGTTCTATTTTGAAATCTTTCGTCTAGGATTAAAGCACATTTGGAGTCCTACAACATTTATTAATTATCATTATTGAGTGACAAAATTTAACAGATCTTAGCAAAAAATTTCAGATTTTTTTTTTAAATCTAAAAAAAAATATTAGTATTTTTTATCAGTATTTTCCAATTAACAAGACACGTGAGCTTGAAAATATACAACATATATTCATTTTTACTGTGAAAGGAAGTAAACTTCTGTTTGATAATAATCGAAATTATGAAACTGTCACCAGTTACTTGGTACAATGAGAATTATTTGCAATGGGAAAAAAAAATCTAATGAAATCTAAACTGGTTATGAAAGGAATAAAAGCACTTCTTTACTGGCCTAACGAATAACTCTTCGGCAAAAGCTATTGATCTTGGCAGGGATGTTTATTTGATCCAACCACCTACCGGTCCGCACCTACGCCTCGCATTCCTTAGAGGACTGACACGAAAGGATTCCCAAGGCTTTCATTCCTGTCCTTTGTTGTTTGCGACTTGCAGAAAGGGGCACCCCTGTAATTCCTTTTTGAGCTTAATCCTCCAAAGCACAGCAAATTGTATGTCTGTGTACAACAGATATGTGGTTCAAATCTTATACCCTAGCCAAAATCAACAACTAATTCCCCAAGTAGACAGTTACTCCTTAGTGGTAACTCTGGAAATGAAAGCTAGATGGCAGCACAATTATCTTAGAGATAAAATCAAAAATTACCTTAGAGACATTCAAAACTAACAAATTCAAGAATTGCAACTATTGTTAAAATCTGCTATGATGTATACGTAAAAAAAAACATATTCTCAGTTAGAGATCGCTGATGTCGTCTGCGAAAACTTTTTTAGGGTGTATGTCAGTCACAACAATAACTGGAAAAGAAATATTTTTCAAATAATGCTCAGATTATTTGATTGTTTATAAACTTCACATTCGGAAGATTTACGATGCTTAGTTGCAAAGGGTATCCTAATTTTGAAGCCCGGTCAATTTACAAGGTTAACATCTGAGCTAACTCTCGATTCTCTCAGCATCCATACCATATTGACATAAAAATATTGAGAATCAAAAGTTTTAAAGCATATGAATCCTCTACACGATGAGTCTTAACAGACTTAATAGAGAAACTAAAGGAAAGCTGAACAGATATTACGTTTTTGAAATATTATTTAATTAATCCATGAAACAAAAAGTTTTAAAACCAATTACTGAAGAAACAGATCTGCGGCAGCGAGCAGCCAAGTGGTCATAAACGCGAACGCGTGGGTTCGAGTCCTAGTGGCCAGGAAGATCCTCCATATAGAGGGGATGGTGCTCGTAAAGATTCCCTTTGGCTTGGTGGGAAAGTTTAGTGAAGCGATGTCAGTTCAGGTGTCGTCCTCTTTACTTGGCCATGGTTCAAAATTTAGAGGTCTGTCACCAACAGCCCTCATGTTGCTACAAAGTGCGACGCAAATTAAAATCAAATCGAAGAAACAAAACTTATATCGAGACTATAAAAATTTAGTAATTTTTTCTCACATATAACTATATAATAGTATTCTTCAGATTTATTACGTAATAATGTTTCTTGTGGCCGCCTGGTTGACGTAGTTCCTAAGGTGCCGGCCTTGTATCCCCGGCCCCGAAGGCCCAACGCAATGTACACCCAAGTTTGCGAATTTGAAACCGGCCCAAGTCGGTGGATTTTCATGATGCAAAAAATCGACAGCGTCCATGTCGTATGATTATGTGGCTTGTTAAAGATTTTTAGAGGACCTGTTTGGTTTGGGTGCTCTCAGCAAAATTAAACTAGTAGTACAATTTTGCATCGTCAGAGGTCATGTGCCTCCCTCTGGGGAAGAAACAGGATGTCAATTGGTATTTATCCATGTGATGCCGCACTAAAAAGTGATATCAGCTCCTGGAGAATGTACTAGGTCTGCAATGGTAATTACAAATACGCAACCCCATTTGAAAGGAAAAAAAGTTATCTAGTTATAAACATATATTTTTATTGACAATACCTAAATTAAAGATAAGTGGGGTATAATTAAGATTTTATAAATAAATGTAAATTTAAATTAACAAATACATTGAGAAATTATACTTTACTCTTTTAGACATATTCAGCAGAAATTTAAATCATGCTATATAATAAATATTATTTTTAAACTTTTTGTCATTTTTATCCTGTGCTTACCTGGTTCTTATTATACTGGTATATTATTTCTTACTGTACTATACCAGAGCAATCAAGTCGTGTCTGTTTTTAATTCATACATAAATAATGCTTATCTTATAATATATATTTATCTCGAAAATTTTTCGGTTCCTAAATACTTCCATTGCATTATTCTTAAATAAATAAAATTTCTTTCTTTCTGTAGAAAATTTTTCTCACGAATAAAAATACAGTACTGTTTCCCAATCTTACTTAATTATTCTATAAAACAAAAATTAAAAATTGGCAAAAGAAAAACATTTAGAACATAATTTATCCTTAAAATACCTTTTAAAATTAACAGGAAGTTTTTTAAATGTGGCATTTTTTTCTTTTGAATTCTGATTTTATTTCACAAAATAGATAGATTAATGAACGAAGTTAAATTAAAATTAAAAGGCAGAATTCAATTGCTTTAATTAAAACAGTTACCTCATTTAAATTTCCTTTTCTTAATAAATTTTTTTGACAGAAGCCCATTTTAATTAAGATAAATGGTTTCTGAATAAAAAGGAAAATTCCAACAAAAGTGAAGATGGTTCCCATGAGATTATATCTCATTTAAATATATATTTTATTTTCAAATTAAAAATGTGCCCTAAAATTTTTTCTTTAAGTTTTTATTGATTTATTTTTAACAACTGTGGGAGGTAACTTAACATTTGTTGATGATTTGGTTTTTGAATTTTAATCTTTTTCGATTATTTTTAATGAAAGTCTTGGCAATCAAGCACAAAATATCATTTTCACTTAAGTGTACAATAAGAAAATTAAGATGATTAAAAATTTTAATTAACATTATTATTTTGTAAAATATTTTTTTTGCATTCGTTCTTGAGAATCAAGTAAATCGATTATAAGAATTAGAATTTATAATAGAAATTTCTTGACGAACTAACAAGATAAAAATAAATTTATAATTATATAAAATATATATAGTTTAAAAATCTTTATCCTAGAAGAAGTGTGAATTACTGGCATATGAGAGAAAGTTTTATTACGTCAGTTATATAAAGGAGTTTTATTAAGGAGTATATAATTTAAATAATTATTTGCAATTCTTATTTTCAGATATTTTATACAAATTTTAGAATGTAATCAGTGATTATAAAAAAAGTTATTTATGGAAATATTTCAATTCGAGAATATCCACTTTGTATCCATTTACTCGAACATGTAAAATTCTATGTGTATAAATGTCACTCATTCTGATTCAATAATAGAATTGTTAGAACGAAATATTAATTTCGAATATTACTAATTATAAATGATCTCATTTATTCATCTCAGAGATACATAAACACAATTTCCTTTAATTTAGAGTCTATGTAAAATGCTCTTAAAACTTCTAGAGGGTTACAAAAAATATTACCTCTCTCTCTCTCATTAGTTTTATATCTTTTTCTTAAACGCAATCGAAAAGAATTATTAAAGTAATAGAAATATTGTCAAACGATTTTTTTCTTCACAATGATTTATTTTAAAGAAAACATAACATTTTCTCAGTAGATAATTTTTTTTCTAGTCACGTGTTTATTATAAAAATATCAAATAGAATAACATAATAACAGAGAAAATGGAGCACTCAGAATATATATCTGAAATACAATTTTCTACAAACATTCGACTTATAAGCTTTTCTGTTTGCTTCTTCATCACATCTCTTAAATTTACACTTATATTTTAAGTTTCTTATATTTCAAATATTCTTGCCAAAAAAATCATTGTGTTATATTAAATTGATTATTAAAGCTCTGAAAATATATGACTCACAACACGGGAAATAAAAATTAAAATATTTTGTAATTAGTAAGGAAAAATATTACATAAACTTATGTCGAATAATTATTTATTTATTTACATTTTTAGCAATACTTATTCGTAAATTTCTTTCAAAAATTAACTCATGTCTTTTTTAGCATCATTAATTTATATATAAGTAAAATTCCTTTTTTAAGTACGGCATTTTAGTATAAGTTCTTTTATTTCCCAGAAAGGACAAATTTCATATTAAGGTATTTTTCTACGGAAAAACATTTCTTCTGTAATGATTAAACTGTCAAAAACGTCTGCAGAACATGGTGTGTTGTATCCCTGCTATATTTTGGTTGAATATGACATTCTATTCAAACTGTAAAATGGCAGAATGTTATTGATAGTGTTGGCTGAATAGTGATAATCGTTAGAGGAAAAGATGTTAGGATGACCGTTACGAATAGCCTTAAGTCTGTAAGAACATCTAGACGATTTATATTATGGCCAGAAATTTCTCGAAGAAAATCCTTGGAGTTTCTTGCTATTTCTTTGATGGCCTATTTGCCGTTTTCGCAGATGAAAAATGAATTTTTTTTTATCTTTCTTATATTATCTCTATATAAGTTATAATAGAATTTCAACTCGATAACAGAATTTTTTCTATATATGTGAGAGAGAGAGTGTGGGTGTAATAACTTAATATTTATTTAAAAATCTAATCTTACGGATTTTTTCTCTAATTCATAATTTCGATTACCCTATTTCAAAACGCGTCTCATTTCATCTCTCCTTAGAGGATTAAAGGCTATATATTGAAAAATTAACAAGCAATCTTTCACCAAAAGAATCGAACCTTGAATTTGTGACTGGTTTATTGGCGATTCCTAGTAAAAGAATATCTTAATATCTTACACATGCCTTACTGAGTAATTAAAACTTTCCCTAAAATAATTATGCAATTTTTATAAATAATTTATATTTCCCTTCACTTTAACACATGATTATATATTTTTAGTTTAAATTTTTTCCTGTTTTTACTTGTATTTAAATTTCGAAAAGGAATAATTCTCTATCTTGCATTTTTGCACTTCGAGTGAAGAGTACACTCGGAGTAAAAATCTCTTAATGTTAAAATTAAATAAGTGATATAATCAATATCAAAACTCTTTTTAGTGCCACGACATAACAATTCACAAAAGGAATACCCTCTCATTGTAACGTCACAGATATAGAGAAGTTAAATTTATAACTAAATTTAACCACTTTATTCATAATTTTTAAGCTTTTTGTTATAACAATAATCGAACATTTTTGCAATTTTTAAGAGAAAAATAAATGTTGACAAATACAGCTAAAAAATTATTAGTACTTCTTTTGCTTCTTCTGAACTTTATAGCATTAGAACATCTATCTGTATTCAGTTACATTTATAGAATCTCTTGATTAAACGCAAGGAAAGAGAAGTATATCAATAATGGAATTTAAATAATTTTTTCCACCGTGCAATTTAATTAGGTAAAACAGCACATAAATACCCCCGTTTTCATTTAGAGTAACATTTTGATGATGGATAAATAATTCCAATGTTTAGGTTACTTAAATAAAAATTATTTAAATGTGATAGAGTATCTTAAATCAACTTCAAATGATTTAATATTTTAGTTTGGGTGTAAAAGAATAAAATATTTTTAAAAAATGACAAAATATTCTAAAAAAATAAAAATAAATTAAAATTGTTATACATGATCAAAAGAGTAAACAATCTGAATTAGCAAAGTAGTAGATAGACTCTACTGATAAAATTTTAATGTCTCTAAATATCATAGAATACAAGTAATCAAAATAATATTTCGGTAATGGAGATACGTATACAATAACACTCAGAAAACTACTTAAAGCTGATTACCTCATATGTTTATCTATATATTTAGTCTTAATATTCTTTGCAAAAACGGGTAACACATTAAACAAAAATTAAGGTTCACCCATGGATTATAATCACATAATGGTATTTTACGACTGATATTGATAACCATTGGTAGATTGATTTTCTTGGTCAATTTAACTGTTATTTTAGTATAAAAGTTGTAACGTATTCATTAATGGCATGCTGTTATTTCTTAAGGGGAATAATTTTCTTTTAGTCATTGGATTTTTGTATTCTGTGTAAACAGTGAAGCACATTAATTCTTAAATTTATGGGTTTCAATTAGCATTATCTTAGTTAAATTACAGTTATCTAACAGCGTTTTAACATTATCATTACACTAAAATCACATTTAACACCTTCTTAATATCATTAAATTAATATCGTATTAACATAATCAAAAAAGGAACATCATCCCCAATTCCTAATCATTAACATTATCATAAATCAACATTATCTTATCATCATCGCTAAATTAACATAATTTTACCAGAGTAATTGACAAGCTTATAATTTTGATCTATTAAGATACGAAAACATACATCGGTGTCTAAATTTCTTCTTGTCTTTGATTCTGAGTTCAATTTATCACATGCGGGAACTTTTATTATTCACACGACGGTATCAAGTGGAATCAGAGAGCTCATAACTCGACTCGTATACTGCCATCAAAGTTCATGATAATAGCTTCTGGATTTTATTTGCCTATTGATTAATAGTGGTCCTAAGCAGTATTACCATAAGTAAAAGTGTAAGAATTTGGTGGTTAGATGACAGTAGAGATTTGAGGTTCGTTTCAGCCGAAGAATAGTTGGGAATTGTGGAACATTTGGGACTGTATTTCAATAAATGCAACTGGAAACAAAAATTCCTCAAGTGGCGTAGTGTAGAAATATGGTGGAGGATCTAATGTCCCACCCTTATCCTCTGTTCTCCGAATGCGAACTTATTGTTACGAATTTTGAGTAAAGAATACTTAAAATAGTTTAAATAAATCATATCTGAATGTGTAATGCAATTACATTACTTTCTACTGCATTTATTTTATGTTAGTATCGCAATATTTGCAAGCAACGTCGTTCCTTACATTATAATGGCGATCCAATGGAAACTAGGCAATAGAGCCAAATTGGCAACATTTTTGGCGACCTTGTTAGCGATTTGACGATTATGTTGGTGATTTGATGACCATTTTTGCCAAATTCGTAACCATATGGATTCTTCTAGAAATAACTGGAGAAATCTACAAATATCACGAACTATGATGTAAGCGGATTATTCAAGAAAAACCATTGCAGACTATAAATAGGGAGTCGCTCGCCAAAACAGGGTTAGTCTTGTTTTAAACGTTGAAGAATAATATTGATTTGACAGTGAATAGTCGACCAGTGATTAGTTATTACTTCGGCTGTTGTGTAGTACGAGCGAGTGCTTGTGAATAATCTTTTACATACTTGTATTTTAGACACTGTTGGTTGAATCTGAACGCCGTAGATGGTATGAAGGTCTTATGAGATTTTTTCTACGAATATAGCTGCTGTGTATTTCAAGGATTTTTTGTCGACAGTAAATTTCAATCTCTTCTGAAGAACTGTCTTGCTCTTTGTGGCTGATTGCATAAAATCCTCGAACCCCGATCTACGTAACATTATTACCAACAACCTTTTTTCAATTCTGGTATATTGGAGTAAAAAATTGAAATATTTCATGAATTGACACAATCAGGGTGTTTTTGTAAAATCTCGTTTTTGGTTTTACGATCAAAATAATACGAAAATTTTATAGAATGTAATGTAAACGCTCAAAACATATTTAAATTCTCGCTAAAATCAGGCATTGGACTTCTCTCAACAATGTTAAATTTTCAAAGTTTCTTTATCAATTGAAATATAAAAATTGTGCTTAGTGAGCATATATGAAATAATTCTTTCGTTATATCATTTCTCAAAAGTTTTCATAAAAATTTTAAGTGATTGCCTGTATATTTATGTTTCAAGTAAAAAAATCTCATTATTTATATTTCTGCTAAAAATTTTGCGATTAAAAACTACATTGATGAATGTATAAGATAACAAAAAGCAACCAAAAACTCGAAAGCTATTTGTAACTATTGATTTGCATATTTAAATAAACTTTAATTACTTTTAAAAATCTTTTCGAAATTTTCAATGCAATATATATAAAGTTCAAAAAGTAGGAAAGCTATTTATTTGATCAAGTTGTTTAATTTGGATAAAGTTATATTGCAGATCATTATATATTGAAACGACATATAGATCACGCTCAACGTATTAGTGCAATTTATTGAGTAAATTAAACTATAGATAATCTAAGTCTTCATTAAATATTTAATGCATGGTCATTATATTGTACTTACTTTGTTATTAGTTTGTCTATTAAGTTTCGCATTAAATCTTTAAAGTATAATGTTTCAAGCCAAGTGTTAATAAGGTTTCGTGTTTTATTATAAAAAAGAATAATTAAGTTTCTTTGCGATATTCTTATATCAACTTATTCAAGAACCAATTATATCCCTCTAAAATTAATTCGTTTTTTAATTTCAATCATGAAAAATTAAATAATTGATCTATAGAACAAAAAACATTTCAAATAATTTTTTATTAAATAATATCAGAAATATTATAGTGATACTTTTGAATTCATTCGCTAATTATTTTTATAATACTCATATAGCAATGAGAGAAATGTGTGGAAATAAATAATTACTCATCTATTGCTTATTCAACCGATTTATAAAAAAATAAGTAGAAAAGAAGAAAGAAAAAAAATACACAAAACCGATCTGTGGTATTCTAAGAATTGCTCTTCATCTACATAAATTTACTTTAAAAATTCTTAATTTTTAACAAAATAATATCGTTTGCATCAATCAAAAATAAATTATTTCTTAAGAATGGTTTAAAATAATTTTTTATAATTATGCATAAGAAAATCGTTTGCAATTAAAACAAAGAACAATTTCGGATGAAACTTCAAAATCGTTTGACTCTTTAAGAAAGAATAATAAAAAAACTAAAATTAATCTCCTGGGAAAAAATGTCATGTGACATAATTCCATGATTTAACTTATAAATAAACTATCTTATTTGGTGTTTGGTTGTCTTATTAATTTTAACTTTACCTGTCATAACTTATTTTTATATTTAAAGATCATGCAGATAGAAACCTTACCAACATTAGTTCAGAGAGCAATGTAGAATTCTTTAATAAAGTGCATTACTGTTAATCAAAATTCCACTTAGTAGAAATTTCTTAATTTTATATTTTACAGAAGGTACTATGGTTTGTAAATATACGCTCAGAAGTAGAAAATTTCGAATTTTGGATATTGAAATGTAAAGTTTTACACAATGTTGTACAATTTATATCATTTAAAATTAAATGACAACGGTGAAAAAATAATAATTATCGGTAATAATAGTGAAAAATAATAACTATGAATTTTCAAAATGAAAACGTTAATAAACAAATCCATTGAAATCTTGATGCCATGTTTTTTCATTATATTATCATTAAAGAACATATTTTATTCTAAATTTACTTTTGATCTTCAAGTGATAAAATAAATACATTTTAAAATATGTCGAAAAATTAAAATTAATTAATTTAAAACTTCACTAAATTAAATGATTTAATATTCATATTCTTATTGCGAATCAATTATTAATTTGGCACAATTCTAAATAGTAACAATTCATCGATATTTAGAAGAAAACAATATAATTTTTTAGAATAAATCTAATCTAATACGAACAATTTTTAACAAACCTGGCAGAAAATCACTCATCGCAAAAATTTTAATGATTAAACAAAATTTTTTCTCTTAAATTTAGTTTTAAAATTTTAAAACTTAATAAAAAATATTATTTTATTAATTGTAATGCTTTACTCTTTTCTTTTTATTAACTAATCATTTTGTTTAAAATGATGTGTGCACTGATATAGTTAATTAATATTCTTTAAAGTATTATATATAAAAAAGAAGAAAAAATCATAAAATGCAGTTATATTCGAATATCTACAAAACTCTTTTAATCTTCTTTCAAACTTCTAGAATAAGAAAAATTTCTGAACAATTTTCTTGGGAAAAAAGCAATTGAGATAAACTCACCACAGCAATACAGCCAAGAAAAATGCTGATCGTAGTCATCGGACAAATCTAGAGCTGTCAAAACTCAAAGAAATGCAAATACACTCCAGGGCAGCAAATTTGCAAGCGCAGCTTCGGATTCATTGCTTTAGAATAACTGAAGAAGTCTCAGGTAACTGAAAGCATTGGCTTCCAAAGTTGATCCGTCGCCAATCGCGCCAAACGAAATAAATACTGAAAGCGGGTTAAAAACCATTTAAAAGTTTTCTGAATTTTTCTCTTCTATTATTTCTTACTCTATATTTAAATCTTTATAAAAAATAATTGTTTTGAAAATTTTCCCCAAAATTATGGTATTGTTTGTAGAAACTTCCTTTGAAGGTTATATAAGAATATTTTTTGTTAAATATTTACTATTAAAAAATAGAATGGCCTTTTAACTCGGAGATTTGAATTAGAATCCGCCATCGAGGTACTTAAAGTACTGAGTTAACTTTCCTATTTACTAATTAATTTTCATGAATACTTTTTTAATGAATAAAAAATTGTAAAATATTAAATATCGAATTTCTTATATTTTTGACAATTTTACGAAAAAGATGTATTTAATGTAATGCACCGATTTTGATCCGAAAACTTACAACATTAAAATAAAGCCGTTGTTAATAATAGTAGACAAGTTTATTCCACGGACGCCTTTTATTATTATCATTATTAAATGATCAAAAAATCTCTAGATGAATGACAATTACTTCGAAAATAATCAAAAATTACCTGTTAAGTTCAACCAGCTTCGATGATTCGTTACAATTTTTTTTTCACCTGAAAACACATATAAAGAATAATACAAAAGATGCCAACTAAAGAAACATAACTTTGACAACAAGCGACTATATATAAGCAAATAAATGAAGTTGTAGAGGAAATTTAACTCTTACCTTTTTTTACTTGCCGACTGATTTAATTTTAAATGGAATTTTTTTTTTTGCATATTTAAAAGTATAATTAAAATGAACTCTTAATTATTATTTATTTGTTTCTAAATAGTTATTAATTTGTATATGTATTGATATATTAATAATAATATAATTCTTATCTTCCAAATATTATTTTTTAGCAGACGATTTAAATTGCTATTTGTTTCTTGGCAAATGTAAAATGTTTTCTGGCAATAGAATGGAATTTCAGTTAATTAATCTGTTGTAAATAAAATGTTGGTTTGGATTATATTCTGAATTAATATTTGCCTCATATTTACCACTAATTTCACCTAACTGACTCTCATTCTCTACTAATAAACCTACAAAGTAAACAGATAAATTAGAGTTACATGAACTATTGAATTTAAGCAGACGATAATCATTTGTAAGGGAATTTTCAACCTAAACAATATTAATAACTACAGTATAATTTAAGTAGTTGATTAAAAATTAGTTCAAAATAAAACGAAATTTTAATAGAATTAAAATTTTTACAATACTGAACAAATATAAAAAATAAACAGAAAAAAAGACATACAAGAGCAAAATGAACAGTGAATATGAAACTTTAATTTTCCTGAAGTTATGAAAACCAATGAGTAAATTTGCTTTAAAAAAGTAAGAATCACTCTTTAAAAAATACAGAAAATAATCAAATTTTTAAAATTAGAGATGCTCGATGTTTCTGAAGAATATTTTGATCTCAATGTTTTGAAAAAAATTAATAATTCATCTTCTTCATTTTTGAAAATGTATACTCTAAAGAAAGCAAAAAGAAAATAGTTTTTCAAATTACTTTATCAACACAAAATAAACTTTTGCGATTCTTCGGAATAAAAAATTTATACGATTGATTCTTACCTTGCTAAGTACAATTCCAAATTTACACGGTTATGAATAATAAACAACTCCAGTCAAAACACTTATACACACTTCAAATAATTCTTCCAAAATCATGTCTTTTTAACAAAAAGGCTTTTTTAAAAAAAAATGCGTTTTCCACAAAAAGTTGATTAAAAGTTAAAAACGTTTTCTTAAAACTTTTTCGATATGAATGATGTTACGTTATTATTAATGAACCCCTTAAATAATAAAAACAATAATCTGAAATCCTTGAAATATATTTTATAAAATAATTACGGAACACACAGAGAGCAATTTTCTACATTATGTTCCATAATTGTAAAATTAGAAATAGCTCTTTATTTTTTTTCTATAAGGTGTGATATCGTGGCCCTTTTAAATTACTTCGTAGCTTGGTAACATGAGGTATCACACAGCTAGTTGCCAAAGAGACATTTTATTTTATATTAAATAATAAAACAGAAGATTCATTATTAAATTGTCAAAATTCACAGATTATCGCGATAGAAAAATTCTAATTCCATTTCAGTTCATATATTACAACCTTTGAGCAACCGATTCCGGCACTCTGTCTTTTACCGGTATGAAAAGTTCAACTCCCTTGGAGCTTGGTGCTGCCCCCGCAAACTCAACCAAACGTCTTCTAAAAGCAAAAAATTTAAGAGCGAAGTAATTTCGTAAATAGAAAGAGGTCGAGATTCCCCGTCAACTTCAAACTTCCAAGCTCTAAACTTTAAACTCCTTGGGCGGATCACTTTCACGCCCACCATCATCTCTCATTGGCGCGAGTAACAGATCTGCATCCGACTCTCCTAACTTTAGTCTTTCTCCATCGGTACTTTTGGACAACAGGTTGGCCCGTCTGATCCCTACTCCAAAACGACATCTTGTTCATCATCCGGAGGACAAAAATCACCTTGTCACATTCTTTTTGTCCCGACCGGCTGACATTATTCTTCATTCAAGTTGTTTGCGGACCAGATGAGCGAGGGGAACCCAAACAACTGATGCTCTTCCCTGAAGCTGTTGCGACAAAAGACCATCTGTATGTCGGCGAAAGAAAAGGTGTGGCGACATCAAAGCCATTTTCTCAATTGGTTCACGTATGTTATCCCCTAAGCATGAGGGAGGAATAGCCGGTCCTTTTTGGGAGATACAATGTTCCATCTGGACAACTTAGTCCCCTGCGTATCAATCTTGTCAAGTATTGTTTGGAAGAGTTCTGCTAATGAGCCGATGTCACAAGGGGTAGAAATTGCTTATTCCAATTAATAATACAAAATTATTTTAATAAAATTTGAATTTTTTTTTTTTTTTTTGCACATTTCCTTTTGAGATGATTTTTTTCTTATACAACATTCACATCGAAAGAAGGAAAATATAACTCAACACGTACTTCCTTAGAGCACTTTTTCTATCTCTTCAAAAGTTCTATTAGATATCTCCTAATCCTTTTTCTAAGAGCTTTAGGGTTATACTCATATGTAGTATAGAGTAGAATTCTAATTAAATCGGACTAATTGGGGATCTGGATCGTACAGATTAAACGGAAGACAAACCTATGCCATGAGTTAAGGTATATAGCTAGGGGCATAATGAAATAAAAAGAACATGTATTTAGAAATAAGATTTTTAAAAAAAGGTTACTAATTGTACAAGAGATAATTCAAATCAAAACTTTACTTACATGATATGTATTAACCCTTTAACAGTCTAGTTATTTTGATGTTTGGGTACATAAATTGTAAAAATTTTTATTGTAAAAATCATAATATACTTAGTAATATAAAATAATATAAGTAATATAGTTTATATAAAATAGTAAGTAAAGTAATATATCTAATATAAAATATACTTAGGTGTTAAAAATGGATATTTTGAATTAGGGCATAAAAAGTTTTAAGGTTTTACAGCAACTGTTTATTCGCTTGAGGTGGCTGCCACACAGCCTGACAGTGGTACAGTTTGTTTCTAGTAGAGCATTGTTTTCTAAAAAAATTTTAATGAAAATTAATACATACTATTTGTTCAGTAATTCGGTTTTGTGTGGGTGTGGTATTATTGGAAACACTTTTCCAAGCACAAACCAACTCCGCAATCATTATACCAGAATCATATTTTTTCTCTTATCTTTTTTCCATTTGTATCCTTTTTTTGAACCACAAACTTTGCTCTCTCTTGTAGGCTCCCGTTTCCCAGGAGTAGGAGGAATAGGGAATATAAAATATCGTTAACTAAGACGGGAAAAGTCATCTACTGTATGTGGTCTGCCAGTATTCTTTTGTCGAGAAGCTGAATTATCATACTTATAAAAAAGTTCTTCAACAACTTGGATTCGAAACTCTAAAAATATAATGCGTTGTACTCGGGTATGATAATAAGATACACAAAAAAAATTGCCCTGTATTATACTCGGGTGAGACATTTTATAGCACTAGTACTGTGCCCGAGAAAATCTCGGGTATGATAATTAAAAGGTTAAAGCCGAAAATACATAAAATATGATTACTTTGAGTTAATTACTAACTACCCGTTGCCACCTGGTTCGCTGAGTATTTCATGATAATGTGTACAAATATATACGTAAGATATTTTTTTTTCTAATGGGGCTGCGCGTTGGTATTTTAAACCTTTGCAGACCTAGTACATTCCGCAGGACCTGGTATCACTTTTTAGCGCTGCACCATATAGGCGATACCAATTACAGCAGGCAATTTCGACACCCAGTTTCCTCCACAGAGGGAGGCACCTGAGCTCTTGACGATGCGAACCTGTACTAGGATTTAATTTTGCCGAGATCATCCAAGCCAAACAGACACTCTAGGGATCTTTTAAATGCCGCATAATCATACGACATGGCCGCAGTCGACTTTCTGCATCCATGTCGGGTCGAACCCGCAATCTTGGATGCGACAAACCAACCACGTGACCCAGCCGGCATATGAAGGAAATCTCTCGAACTATTTTTTGCGAAAGGTTGGATCCCTCACCAGAGGACGATAATTTTAATTAAAACACAGCATCCCATATCAACGCTATCTGGCGGGCTTACGAAACACACGCCGACACAAATAATATTCAGGCATAGGCCCACTAACAACCGTACGATAAATACGCATAGCACTTTTACGCAACCGCGCTCGCTAACCATGCTGTAAGTTTCAGTCACATTATGAGCTTTTTTAGATTTCTGACGTCCTCCTAGAGGGTATCATGTAGTTTTCTATTTCTTTAATATCTCCATGTTTTAATTCTTATTGCCCTGTAAATACACTGTAAACTTTTCCTTATAATTCATAAAAAGTTCTTTCCTTTTCAAGATGCCTCTTCGTTTGAATTATTTTCATTCGATTTATTCAAACTTAACCAGTAAATTCTAAAAAAACCCTAGACACCACGCCACTAACACCTCACAATCTGAAGAGTTTAACTTTTTTGGGTATATATATATATATATATATATGAGTTGTTGAGATATTTGTCCTATAGCATTAAGCTTTTATTTCTACTCAAAAACATTTTTATAGCGATCACCATTTGATTTAAAAGGAACAGGGCTTGAATTCCTAAAACGAAATAATTTATCTCTTTTACGCCCCCGTAACCTCACCTCTTCAGATTTATTTTCTGCGTAATTGGTTCTTAGCGAACTTTTACTCAAAAGAAATATATTTGCGAAATTTGGTTCGAAGATATAATAATTCGAAAACGAGATTTTTTATCACCTCCGTAAACTTCTCCTACCTTAGAAGTTGATTTCCGCGAACCCTGTTTGCCGCACATCCCAACTCAACAACGATACATGGTTTTAAATTTCAAGTATGTACATCTAAGAGCTCAAAACAGGATTTTTTTCTCATAACGCCCCCATATCCCCTCTTCGAGAGTCGATTTTTACGAAGCTCGTTCATTGTAGATCTCTAACAATTCAGAAACAAGAATTTTTATTCATAACACCCCCGCAACTCCCCGTTGGGAGTCGATGTCTGCAAAATCCATGCTGAGAGAGAGAGAAACGTTCCCATATCAAAAGAAGTCACCAAATGTTGTAATTATTTTCTAAACACGAATGGGAACGTTTTTTGTTGTATTGGTTGCATATTATACGCCTTTTGGTGTAATGCGCACATGCGCACATGCAAATATGTGCTTTAAAAAAGTTCTTTGGGAAAAAATTAAATGAAAATAGATTTGAAAAAAAAAAATTTTTTTTGGTGGACATATGCTTAAGTTTTTTTTGAAACATCAGCGAAGCCCCCTGAAAAGTTTTAGAAATCTACGGTCAACGGTGGTGATTTGTATACGTACCAAAAACGAATATACAAACATTAAATTATAAAAAATAGACTATGTAAAGGTGATTCTTTTAATGGCTGTCCAAATTATGCTAAGTCCAGTTTAATAGAATCTGGCGTAATGGGGCTTTATTTATATGATTGTATGGGATGCATTTTTCAATTCCTACTATTAGTTCACATTCTCCCTATATTTATTTATTTGTTTGTATATATATCTTGTTCAAGTTTTTAATCGTTAATAAAATACTTTTTATGCATCCACTCCAGTTCAAATACATTATTTTAAACTTTCAAATATTAATTCATTAATTAAATTTAATTATAGAATAAATACTAACAAACAAAAATAATAATCCATCATAATGTATAAAAAGGAAAATTACTCGTTGTGTCCTTGTAGCGCAATGGATAGCACGTCGGAATTCTAATTCAAAGGTTGTGGGTTGCCAACCTTCCTGGATGGCCTAATTTCTAAGAATGGGATTTGTTTTTACTATACTATTTTAGAGGAATAATTAAATTTAATGAATGAATGAATGTAACAAACAAAAATTTTTAAAAAAATAGTCCAATACCTATATATAGAAAGAAAAATGGAAAATTTCAAGAAAAATCGCTTTTTTATTTTGCCATTTAATATTGTGATTCAGTCATATATATATACATATTTATATTAAATGTAATTATTTACTAAAAGTAACTGAAATAAAAATTTTCTTTGTTAACCTAAGTAGAATTTGACTTAAATATCTCACTTTGTCCGCTTTAACTAACCTTTTTAGCAACCTGAACTATATATAATAAACTCAATCTTTATATCACAGTATCTTCTTCAGAAAAGGGTTGTTGATTTTCATAGCCCCAAAGATTTCCCAAGAGGTTAATTGAAGGACGCGTTAGGTTACGCAAGTGGCGTTCAGAAAACTAACGGCACTATTAAGATAATGAACATAGGGGTAATTAGAATCTATTCCAATTGAAAGAAGAAAATTAATAATTAGTTACAGAAACTTTATTTATAAAAATAAATTCCAAACAAAATAGTGGTTAGTGAAGCTGGCTGTTGTGCCGTAGGGCCAGGGTTCGAATCCCGGAGAAGGTATGGGTGTTTGTAAATGTATGGTGCTTATGCGGCATGATGTCACTTTAAACAGCCGTCGAGCCGCTAGTTCTCTCGGGAGTTTGGTGGAAGGGGATGAGAGATGGGAGGTCCCTGATCATCTCCAGGGTGATCACTCTCAAAATTGGGGTGGAGCCGAGCCAAATCGTTCTGTCACTTGTATAGTGCTCAAAGCTACGGCTAATGACAGACATACATCTAACCCAGGGATGGCCAAACCGCAGCACGCGTGCCGCAATGTGGCACGATGGAGTAATAGCAGTGACACGCTGGGACTTAAGAATTTTTTTAAAAATTTTAATAAGATAATAAATAACCATTAATTGCAATTTTATTGAAGTGGGATTGTCTGAGACAAAAATCCTCAAAATTTGGATCAAAGTATGTTTGTGAATAAATGTGTTTTCTGCTATGAACATAATAAAATAAATATTACTCAAAACTAGCTAATGTGCAACTATAATAACCTAATTTTGTTAGCATCTGTAAGAGCTAATCCTAAAATAGAAGACTTGGTAAAAAAAAAAGAAGTAGTAATTCAAAAGCCACATTAAGTAGATACTGAGCGTTTAATAATTATTTTGAATTAAATGATTCAAGTTACTGATTTTTATTTTACGCCTAACCTAATTGATTGAACTTGTAAAAAGTTAATCAACAATAAAATCTAAGTTTGTACTTTCGTCTTATTTATTAAATTATTTTTAAATTTCTACTACAATGACTTGCAATACAAAAATGGGCTATTTGCGCAAAAATTCCATAATAAGCTTATAAGTAAAGTTTTTTCACTTTTCCATGCTTGTTTGTAGGAAAAGTTGAAGTGGCTAGAGTAATTATTTTTTTATCAAGCATTGGCACTCTTCCCAAAAAGGTCCACCCATGTTCTAATAGTTTAAAAAATGAAATTATTATCTATAACGCCTCTTAACTCTCCGCAACGCCACTTGGGCGTCTGTTTTCGCAAAAACCATTTTGTAGAGGATCTCTACTCTATGTAAAGAACCTGCTTACCAAGTTTCAAGACAGTTCGGTCAAATAGTTTATCTGTAATGCCCCTTAAGCCCCGCAACGCCATTTCGGCTTCGATTTTCACAGAGAATCCGTTCTTATTGGATGTCTACTCCATGAAAGGAACATGCCTACCAAATTTTAATAGTCGTAATGAGTGAGTGAGTGAGTCGCTTTTCTCTTTTATATATATTTTAAACTAATTTCGATCAATTGCTGTTTTTCACCAGATATTCGCTTATTGGTTTTATTAATATAATTTTTGATAGTTAATGTAATTATGTGTTTTTAAAACCTCATCAAAATAAAAACACGCAAACAGAGAAGTTGCTACAACTACACCATACACAAGGAAATTTATTTACAATGAGTTCAAACTTTAGAACAATTAAAAACAAGATAAGAATGATATACAAATATTTTAGAAAAAATCTGTGCTAGATATTTGTCAAAATCTCCTTGAAAATGTTCTAGTGTATCCAAACCAAAGGTCCAAAACATTATATTTAATAACAAATTTCTTGCTGGTAATATTATGCAAAATTCTTTATCGATGTGCAGATAACTTGATAGCAAAGAAAGTTTTTTCTCGATGCATTTCTGGAATTCATATGTGCTGAATTGAGCTCGTAAATCTTACAAGTTTTCCAAAGGCAACCAAAAAAGTCTATAAATCTTGATGCGAGCACAAAAGTGATGGTAAGGTTTATATATATTGATGGTAAGGATATATTGATGATAACGTTTTAAAGTGCTAGAAAATTAGAACCATCATATGAAAGATTATTGTAGGACATTGCTCTATTGTGTAAACATGGATTTTACTGTGGAGCCAGTTTAGCTTTTAAGTCCAAAGCCTTGCACAGTTTAAAAATGGCAGTTGAGTGTACAACAGGAACTGGCTTGTTGGATTTCCGAAAAACAGCAGTTCTGATCATCTGTGGGTCGTAAGTGGCTGGAAGATCAAGGGCCTGGCAAATCTTCCACACAGAGAATGATCCTACGACAGGGACAGTTGTCGTTTGATCTGTATCTCTGCGTGGGGTTCGAGGCAAAGCTGTTGGTTCTGGCAGTGGAACAAATTGGGCCTTCAGATCGAGGGCCTCGCACATCTTCCAGATGGTGAGAGAGTGAACAACAGGAATACGTTCCTCTACAGTAGTCATAGGTAGAGCCGCAGCAGAAGTCTCAGGTAGGCTTCCATCAAACAATTGAGACGTGGAGTAAGGTTTATAAAACTCCAAGTACCAAATCCAAAATAATGATCTCAAAAAAGGAAGGGAGATCATTCTGGAAAACCAGTGTCAAAGCACACTGAAGAAGGTGAAGAAACACCTCGTAAATCATAATCAAGATGATTCCGTAAAACGGTAAAAATAATAAAATAGTAATTGCGAATATATCACAAATAGCACAGAAGAAAAGATTATTCAAATCGCTCAGTATAGCATCCAAATCAACGTTTGAAACAATAAAAGAATTTTAAGGTAAAGTTGCAATAATACTATATTTTCTTTGTTGATCTGAGGGTTGATTGCAATGTTTCTAGACATTGTTATGCGGTTCAAATATCTTTCTCAACAAGGCAAAATAGTTTAAACAATTTGTTATTTTTAGCAACAAAGAAATACTTTTTTCATTGCCCTTTTGTGATGTCTTAGGAAAAAATATAATAAAACTTAATACGCCACACTTGGTTATTCATTACTTTTAAACCCTTTATATTAAACGTGTAGTATCTTGTATTATAGAGTGTTGCAATATTTGACGACATCGAGATTCAATTACTTGGCCCTTTATCACCTAATTACTTATTTTGCTAGTTTTAATTTATTAGTATAAACATTTGCTAAGTTTCTGGGAAACAAATCCAAATTATTAAAGTAATATTTACTGTATATTAATTACTTATAATCCGTATATTTTTGTTTTTTCAAAAAAAAAACTGTACAAAGAATGCTATTAAAATGTAATGAGCCTACATTAGTAAATACTTCATAAATATTTCATTCATATCTCACAAATTTTAAAAATAAAACAATTTAGATGAAAAAAATTGTTTTTAATTTCGAAATTAAAATGTGAAGCATAGGTTTGGAGGATCTCAATTTTTAAAATGAAATTTTCTTGTGTTTAAGTATGCAATGAATAAAATTACAGATACAAATTTTTATATATATGACAGGCAAAATGGGATGTGTTAATTTCAAACTTAGTTCTGCATCTGATTTAGAAAATAGAATAAGGTTTAGATCAGAGCTTCTCTAATTTTCAGTATTTTCGACCCAATATTCAATAATAATTTTCATCGCACCCCCCCCCCCCTCGTTACAATAACGATACATTGAACTCAATAATACTATACTTTGACGAGAAAGCCACAATATGACTTTAAATTCTTAAGTGTCACTGGTGTACATACACGTCTCGCATTATTCATTACATTCATTTATTATTCGCATTTAACTATTATTTTTATATTACTTTGATATTTACAGTTAATATTTACACTTGAATTTAAACAGTTAAATGCGAATAATAAATGAAAATCACATTTTTGAAGGTGCTGCAAATATATAGAGCTTAGAGTCTAAATTACGGTAGTCTTTTTGTGAAGACAAAGATCTTGCCTGTTTTTGGTTAGAATGCCCTGGTGAGGGGGTGTAAAGTTACAGTTGGGATAGGAAGCGCGGGAAAATGTGTCACAGTTAAGTTTGATGAGGAGTGTAGGAAACATTAAACATTTATTATTTT
Organism: Trichonephila clavata; assembly: GCA_019973975.1. Classification (NCBI taxonomy): domain Eukaryota; kingdom Metazoa; phylum Arthropoda; class Arachnida; order Araneae; family Nephilidae; genus Trichonephila; species Trichonephila clavata. Next base: position 125,393 of record BMAO01031563.1, read on the forward strand.
CAAAATTTTATGTGAACAATTGCAATTTTTATTAATATCATTGAAAATAATCTATTGAAAATTTAAAGTTAGAGAAATAAAGATGTCTTATATATAGTTATATATAAATTAAGGCGACCCGGTATCATCTTCACACTTTTTTTAATTTTAATATTTCATATTTGTTTTAATTGCATTTTATAAAGGTTAATTCCAAACAAAAATTTTTAATTTGTTGCAAAATGTTTGTAAAATTTAAATTTTTTGAGATTTTTTTAACATTTTTTTTAAAAATTTCTACTGTTTTTTTTTAAATATGTTCCTTTTCTATCAAATTTTTTTCCCAAGCACCTCATAAAATGCTACATAAAACTGTGCATGGTTTGTTTTTTTGCTACTGCTCTTTATTTTTTTATTAATTTTTTTTACAGTTAAACTTTCAAAAGCTCTCAAAAAACATTAATGTTTATTTGGAAATTTTTTAGAAAAAGTACTAAACATGTTAAAGCTATTCCCATGCACAGTTTTATAAAACATACATTTCAGACCATGTATAAAAAATTTCACACGCATACTTCGATTATCAAAAAAGCCTTTGAGTTTTAAATAATAGTATGTGTACAAAAATTCAATATGGAGAAACATGAGTTTGAAGTTTTCCTTCCATGAATAGCATGATATAATATTCATCGAATAGTCTGAAACTTTTATGAAATGTTAATTAGCTTATTTAAAACTGCTTACCATAAAAAAGTGCACAAATGTAGAACAATTAAACAGTATATAATAATAATACATAGAAGAAAATAAACATAATGAACATATAGAAGAAAACGAATGAAATATCAATATTTCATAACAATTTATCTTAATAATTTTTAAAAAAATAAATACACACACTTCAGAGCTAATGCACAACATGTACAAAAGATGTTTATGCCTTTGCCTTTTATTTCCATGATTTTAAAAGCCTTCGCATGTTAAATATATTACACGAATGAAAGCAAAATCAAATAAAAATTTATAGGTAAAATATATCCAAAACTAAGAACTGCACGTGTGCATTTGTTTATATAAATACCTTTAAATGTTTTAATAATAATATTGTTTAATTTCACACGCATTGGATACATATATATCACCAAAACAAATACATAGAAATGGGAGAATTTTGCTATCCTTTCGAATTAGATTTTTAATTATCTGAGTTATCAAAATGAGATTTAGTATATGTGCTTTGGGAGAATCCGTTTGAAGTTTTAATTCATTCATAATAATATCATATAAACTAAAAGTAAAAAAAAACTTTTTTAAAAACAAGCTTTTATTTAAACGCGATTAAAAGAAAAAAATAAACTCTTCCTGTAAAACTTCTTTTACTATCAAATTATAACGTCATTACACAATTTATATGATATAAAAGCTTGTAGCAAGATTTACCTGTGTAGATAAACAAGTAAATTAAATAACTTGATCTAATTGATTTTAATTTTTAAAAATTTCAAACTAAGTAAATAGGAGTACTTTAATCTTGTTACAACCTTTTATATCATATGAATTGTACAATGACGTTATAAAGTGATAAAAAAATTGTTAAAGGAAAAGTTTATTTAGTTCTTTTTAGCGCGTTTAAATAAAAGCTTGTTTTTAAAAAAGTTTTTTTTTTTATTTTTAACTTATTTTTTACTTTTTAATTATCGCTGGACAGGTTTCTCAATCTGTTCATCTCATTCAATGCATCATTGATGCAAGGTCGTTTGTCGGTTAATTTCGAACATTGTAGCTAAATGAATCTCAAAAAGGCGCATTAGACAAAAAACACAAAAAATTTTTAAATCCGTAATTTTTAAGCAATTTGTTTCAATCTTCGTACAGATCTTGGAAAAATTGTTTTACACACGAAAAAAAAGTTTCGTGAGATTATCTTCATTTTTGACATCATTCTCATAAAAAAGTTTCAATTTGACTAATTTTAAAAAAAAATCGTAAAAAATACAAATATTATTATTTTGTAAAAAAAGACTATACCGTATCGTGGCGAAATAAATTATCTTTCCAATTCTATAATTATTTTTTGTCTAAGTTTTATATAAAAAAAAATAGATCACTGTTTTAAAAACGTCGAAACTCCCAAAAAAAATATTTCGTTTTTCATTTTGCGTCGCCGAGCACAGCGGAATAAACAGTACATAGGGGGAAAACAATTAAGCGTTTTAAGGTTTTTAATTAGTTTCTTTTTAACTAATTGTAATATCGGAATATAAATCATTTAAAAAAAGTATTGTCATCCAAACTAAACGTGTATACAACATTTCAGCTCAATCGGTTGAAGATATCAGCTTCAAAATTCAGGAGTTGCAAGATTCCACGTGAACAAATTACATACATACATTGCAAGCTAAATAATACCTTGTAAAAAAGCATGCACAACTTTTAAAACTTGACCATTTTTAAATCTCCACTACTTAAATTTGCCTGAAAAATATGCTAATTGCGTAAAACTCCCATAATAAGCCTATAAGTAACATTTTTTCACAATCTCATGTTTTTTGTTTTTGTTTTTTTATTGTTGAAAAAGTTGGAAGTGGCACGCATAATTTTTTTTTTCAGATAGTGGCACTCTTCCCCAAAAGGTTGGCTAACCCTGATCTACTCTTTACAGCAATGAATTTCGTGGACCTGGATATGTCACCGTCAGACAGGTGGCATTAGCAACAAAAACATAAAATAAAAAATAAAAAGATTCTCTTTGAACATAATTACTTTACAATTAAATATATATATTTTTTCAAGATCTGAAGGTTTAATGATGTATTAATCATTCAGGCTAAAATTCAATCTTCAATCGGGTAAATGTTTCCGGAACTGATATGCGCGTCTATTTAGTGATTAACACACTCTCTCATCGCTAGATCTCATGAACTATTAGACCTACAAACTAGGGATTATGATTTCTCGTTCTTTGTCCAGAGTCGGGAATTTCCGGTTAACTTCTGGAACGTAAGAGTCATTCCCAAAAATCCAGAAAATGCATCATAATTTCTAAAAATCAAAAACCCAGATTATTTTTGTTTTATATCAATAACAATTATACAAAATAAAGATACCCATAACTTCAAAATTAATATTGATTGATATATTGAGCTAAAAATACGCACAAATAAAATGTGTTAATTATTCATTTTCAAAGTATGATTTAAGAGAAAACATAAGCAATCTATGCTTTTATCACTCAACCTAGTTCTTAGTCTTGCTATAAATGCAGAAAATGGAAGTAGAAAATTTTGTGTTAGCATTAGATGATGTTGGAGGAATAGTTTTCAAACGGCTCCCAGTTTTATAATATTTGATGATCGATTTTCTATTGAGTCAAATAATTGCACTATCTTGTCCCAGCAATAACTCTTCCTGGTAGAACAAAATAGGTCTTTTGTCTTTGAGAGGGGGGGGGTCGCTGTTTCTAATTTTTCGCCTTACGTTAAAGATTTTTCTTCCTAAGTTTCCATGATCTCTTAAGAGCTCGAAGAGTTGGACAGTGTTTCATCTTCACTGCAAAAAAAATCCTTGTCACTATTATTTTAATTTGTCTAATCCAACAGATTTTATATCATTATCGTAAAAGATCAAAGGCAATTGCATCAGCTTCATACTGTCTCCCAAAATTTAGATATTGCATTAATAAAACTAAACTAACATTGCGTCTGTCACTAATTTCCTGCAAAACTTGTCTTCTTCATGAATTCCAAAGCTACAATTTTAACTTTAAGCAGTAATATACCAACTGACTGCCTAAACACAATTCAGTGCCGAACTAAAATTGCGGAGCTAATCTCATATGGTTGGACTGATTCCTTACAGTGGGTCCCAAGTCATGCTGGGATCCCCGGCAATGAGAGAGCCGACCAAAAAGCCTAGAAGGAAGCCGAGTCGTCTCAACCGGAAGTCCCCTTGACACTCAAGAAGAGCCAAGAGCATTATTGCAACATTTATTGCCAAATATACTACCGTGATGCAAAAAACCAGGAACCTTGGAAAGCCATGGGAAACTCTGGTCACTGTAGGTCCGATCCCAAGGTACATGGAGAGAGCCGAGGCTGTTACCCTCTTTCATCTGACAGCCGGATATGACTTTTTGGGAGTATACCTCCACTGGCATGGCTTGGTTGCTGACGAGGCCTGCCCACTCTGTGGCCATACCAGAATGGATGACAACCACCTGCTCTAATGCACTAGACTCGATGAATATCCAACTGACGACATCGTCAATCGGTACTGGGAGATTCGGCGTCAAATTTTCAAGAAGCCAAGCACGGGCATTGGGTAAATAAATAAATCCTTCATTAATTCTTTTTGAACAGAAGAACATTTCAAATTCTTACCAAATTCTGAATTGTATTCGTTCAGCTCACTATTAATGAAAAAAGATACTCTTTTGGCAGTTAGCAAAGTCGTGTTTACTCCCTCCCAAACAGTCTTAAACCCTTTTTCAAACACTTTCTGATTAAGTTAAGTAGCTTGTAATTAAAACAAGTATCCGAAAAAAATATATAAATTAGCAAATTAAATAAAAAGTTTTAAGTATTATAGAAATTAAGATATCAGAACTTTACCCAATTATTCGTGCTAGTAGTCTGCTGGTCTTTTAAAAAGTTAAAATTTTATTTAACGAAGCTATGTTAAACAAATAGGAACTGTTCAGGACACATAGTTACATATATTTATTCTTCCCTCCTATAAGCAGGAAAAAATTCTTACCAACCCTACGTCGGAGTTACACTTTCTTTCATTACACTCTTATCCATTTCTGGGGGTCTCAACGTGAACATTTCTCCTTCCTAGAAGTTTGGATCAATTTTCTAAGTTGCAACATTGGAATTCTTGGAATATCTAGGAATTCCCATGAACCAAGTATAATTCCTGGTAATACAAAAAGTATGAAAAAATAATCTTACAATTTTCATACTTTATAAAAATATATATAAATAATATAGTTTATAAAATATGTATAATATAATATAATATAGGTTATAAAAATGTTTTTCGATATAATCAAAAGCTTAATGCTACGACCTAGACATCAATAACTTAAAAATAATATATATCCAATGAAGTGGATGGATAACTGTTAATAGTGTTATGAATTTTGTGCAATAAATATTTAAAATAGTGTAAATAATTTATATTTAGATGTGTAATGCGTTTATATAACTCTATGTTGCAATATTCGTATACAACGCCGTTTTTTACGTTATAATGGCTATTCAATTGAAACTTGGCAAAATTTTGGCGATAGAGCCGAGTTGGCCTAATTTTTGGCGTCAATGTTGGCAACTTCATGATTCTATGGATTATTCTGGAAATTATAGGTAAAAGTTTCTTATTTCACGACCTATGATTTAAAAGGATCTTTCCCAAAAGATCCAAGAAGGCGTGTAAATAGGGATCGCTAGCCAAAACTGAGTTAGTATTGTTCTGACAGCGATTAGTTGCTATTGATTTAACCATGAAGAATCGACCAGCGATTAGTGATGACTTCGAATGTTGAATAGGACGCGAGCGAGTGCTTGATAATAATATTTAAACATACTTGTATTTTAGACACTGATAGTTGCATCTGTGAGTGCTGTAGGAGGTGTAAAAGCTTTCTGAGATTTATTAAGGGAAATTGAGTACTGTATCCTGTATTTCGAGGATTGTTTTTCGACAATAAATTTCCATAGCTCCTGAAGAACTGTCTTGCTCTTTGAGACTAATTGGATAAAATCTTCGATCTCCGATCTACAGAACAATATTATTTTGTATGCATGAAAATATTTTGTTTCTTCCTAAAATGTTTATTGGAAAGCATTTTAATTAATTTAAGTATTTTTGAGATTAAACTTAAAATATTCAACAATTTGCCTCAGTATTTTGATTTTACTTTTAAAAAAAATATTAGAAACTATTATATTGTTCATGACTGAAATATAAAAAAATATTTATTTAATAAGCTTAAAAGCTTTTGTTAGATTTCAATAATTCCTTAAACCAAACAATGTTTTATATAATATTAGTTACTTTTTAAAATAAAACATTTGATTTGTGTCAAGTTCCAATTGTAACAACTGTCTCAGGAAGGGTTTTTGCTTTCTTTTCTTTTTGTGGTTGGCTAAGTAAGAGAAATTGTTGCAGTTTGGAAAATAGACCGAAGAAAAAATTTCATTCTTTTCAAGGAATATTAGAACCTTTTTTTTTACTTTCAAAAAAATCTTTAGCATAGAATTTTCATAGAATGGAAGTAAAGTAAAGTAATACAGAACTTGCCCTTTCAATAATTGTGAAATGCGTTTTCTAATGCTAACATTTTTACTAATGCTTTTGTTCATACAATATCACTGGAAAATTCCAGAATATTTTTATCTGGTAGTAAATTTATCTTACTCATAGCACATACTTCTTCATCTAGCTCAACTTAATATTCTCCTGGCTACACAGCCTGGCTTTGCCTGAGATTTTTCGAGAGTATAACTTTATTCTCCCTTTATTACCCCAGGAATATTTCCCCTTTCTCTCTCGGCGTCAGAACTTTCTGGCGATTTCTATATTTATGTCACTAAAACTCCCTTTTTTGAAATTTTTCCCACTCCCCCTCCCTTCATCTCCTGTCAGATGGTTTTCTTTCCCCTCCATTCCACTTTTAGATCGAAAGGGTTAGGAGGAGAGGAAACTTGCTGGCACTTCAAAGGAAAGGGAATACGTCATTTGCGGATTTATAAAGATTACTTTTTTTCTTGAGGAATTGGTTTTTAAGATAAAGCTTTCGAATTTCACACATCTATAAGAAACAAGGGTAATTTTTTTTAAAAATTTAAGAATAATTTGTAAATGAAGCCTCGAATATATCCTCGTAGAGAAAAATTCTATGAACTGAACCAGATGAATTAATATATATATATATATATATATATATATATATATATATACAGATGGTGGAGACAAAATAATACGAACACCTGTGAAAAAAGTATGATTAACTTCACACCTGCAGTACAACCCCGCCACCTGCAACAGAAGTCTGCCACTTAGTGAGCGTGAGGAGGAAGGTGTCAGTCTCTCAAGAGCAGTCATCTGCGTTGCATGAGTCTATGGAACTGTCTGTTATAAGTTGAAATGTCAGACCTGTCAGAGTTCCAAAAAGGAATGATTGTTGGAGCGCGTTTAAGTGGAGTATCGGTTACGGAAGCAGCAAATCTTTTGGGGGTTTGCAAGGAGTACGACCCCAGCCGTTATGAAAGCATACACGAAAGAGGGTAAGGCGAAGTCTTCAAAGCACAACAGTGGCCGAAAGTCAAAGCTTGCTGATAGGGATAGACGGGTCTTGAAACGCATAGTAGCCCGAAAGCACGAGCACTCTTTATCCGAGATAACATTTGAAATGAACAGTCATGTCCAGAACAAAAATTTCAACAATAATTTTCAAAAAGGAACTTCATGTTGTGAAGATTTATGGCAGAGTGGCAATTCGTTAACTCTTGATGACAGCAACTAATGTTTTCAAGTGACGCCAATGATGCAGAGATCTCAAAGGCTGGTCCCCACAGCAGTGGCGGCAGGTAATATAATCAGATGAATCGTCATTCACCCTATTTCAGCCGACCGGACGCGTTTATATCGGGAGAATGCCCAGAGAAGCGTCTAATCCTGAATGCCTCTTGCCGACTGTGAAGCATGGGGTTGGCTCCATTATGGTATGGACTGCTATATCTTGGCGTGGTCTTGGACCACTTGTTATTCTGCATCTAAAAATTAAATTTCAATCACTCATTCTAGGCATTCTAGGGGATCATGTCCATCCTTTTGTCCAAACTCTATTCCTTGAAGAGCGACCACTTTTTCAAGACGACAACGCCCCTATCCAAACTGCCAGGTGTGTTCAAGCGTGTTTAGAAGAGCATGACGATGAAGTTGAACATCAGTCTCCAGATTTGAATATTATTGCATTTTTTATGGGAGTATTTGGAGTCCAAACTTCGTTCCCAATTTCCACCTCAATCCAACCTTTCGGAATTAGAGACCGTTCTGCAGGAGAAATGGTGGCTTAACATTCCTTTAAATATTGCCCGTGACCATTATGTATCTATCCCTTGTCTCATTAAATCTGCAATTCAAAGAAAGGGTGGTCCAGCTCCCTATTAATAAATATTTTCCATTATTTCACAGGTATTCGTATTATTTTGTCCTCCATATATATATATATATACACTGGTGTCCAAAAGTTAAGCATAAATCGTAAAATGCGAAACGCGTGGAGTAAATATTCGTAAAATTATTCCAAATTTCTTGCGGATATTAATTGGGTGAAGAAAAAACATTGGGTTTATGCAAAACTTTTCAGTCGACTACGTCCTGCGCTAAACACCGGTGCATGTCGGAACGCGAAGAAACCGATTCACGCAGACAAGTTTCGTGCAACTGCTGTGCGAAGGAACGTTGTTAACCATCAAACAAGGTGAATAATGGCAAAAAGACGCGAATTGGACATGTTTACGAAAGGAAGAATCGTTGGAATGCTGGAATCCTCACTATCACAAACCGAAGTGTCTCGAATTGTGAATATGGACCAATCTGTGATCTCAAGACTGTGGCAGAGGTTTCAAAGAACGGGAGATGTTACACGGCAACCAGTTTCAGGTCGACCAAGAGTCACAACCCCTCGCCAGGACCGATATTTGGTAATAAGTGCGTGACGTCAGAGGGGAAATACTGCCAGAGCACTGGGTTCGGCGCTCACAGTCGCCACAGGAATACGAATTTCGAGACAAACTGTTTACAGGAGACTCAATCGTGCTGGCCTGTATGCGAGAAGACCAGCAGTTTGTATTCCCCTCAGGTCTGCGCATAAACGCGCTCGTTTGAACTGGAGTTTGAAATATCAACATTGGAGTGTGGGAGAGTGGGCCAATGTGATGTTCAGTAACGAGTCCCGGTTTAGTCTGAGTAGTGATTCTCGGTGGGTAACGATATGGAGAGAACGTGGAACACGTTTTGAACCAAGAAACATAACGGTAAGACATCCTTTTCCATCAAGGGGAGTAATGGTATGGGCAGGCATCATAATGGACGACCTAACAGACCTCCATTTCCTTGACACGGTGTTTGTGACTGCTCAAAGATACAGAGACGAAATTCTTGAGCCTTATATTCGCTTGTTTCGAAGTGCTGTCGGTCCTGACTTCATATTCGTGGATGATAATGCGCCATGTCACTGAGCGGTGCTGCTTGATGACTTCCTTGAAACGGAAAACATCCAGCGCATGTCGTGGCCTGTGAACTCCCCTGATTTAAATCCTATCGAGCATGTATGGGATATGCTCGGGAGATAAACTGAAGTCCTATCGCACCCACCAAGTTCCGTTACATTACTGAAGAGAGCTCTCCAAGAAGCTTGGTATCGTTTGAGCCCACAACTCATTTATCATCTCATAGCAAGTATGGTAAATCGCTGTGCAGCGTGCCTGGCTGTCAGAGGTGACCACACGCCTTATTAAACTGCAGCATCAGTATTTTATTTAATGTTTACTTTCATTTTTTCTTTAAACTGTGAATCCTTGCTATGCTCAGTTTTATTTCAAACTGCTACTTTGGATAATAAAATTAATTATTATCATTCTTTTGATTTGCTTCCTTATTTTATAACCATTTTACACTCGCATATCACGTTTCCCGCCATTCTGATTTACAGTTCCTTCTTTAATTCACATAATTATCAATTATGCTTAACTTTTGGACACCAGTGTATATATATATTCTTTTATTTTAGTAAGAAATGTTCTGGTATTTTGCGCTTGAATGAGCAGTAATTTATTTTACGCGTTTAAATAATTTAAATTGTTCAAATCCCTGCGTAAACAAATCACTTGTAAAAAGCATTCTAATCTGTTTTCCTATTCTGCTCATGATTTTCACAATACTCTTTTCTGACATTTAATGATTATTTATTTTTGAATAGTGGAGTCTTATAAAAATAGACTAGAACGCTTGGCTTTGCAGTTAAAAGCTTTTAGCATTTATTTTAAAGTTATGAGCCTGATTCCGTAAAAATATTCAATGATATCAAGTTTTTTCTTAATTCCGTGAATACTTTCGAGATTTTAAATTTCAATTATTTGAATGGGAGAAAATAAATATTCGAGAAAAACATCTTTTATTTGGCCTCTTGATATTGTGAAATGTAGTAAGAAAGCTTAAATATATTTAGCATGAGTGGTTCTCTAAGCTCCATTTCTTAATGTGAAATAAAACTCGGAAAATTGAAAATTATTATTATATATTATTGCTATTTCAGTAAACTGTTTTGTTCCGACAGAGTTAAATTATTTTTTGAATTGTCTGTTTTAGAGATTTATAGAAAACGAAAGATTTGTTTTGTGCATTTGTTTTTTACTCTATAACAGTGGTCTTCAAACTTTTTCGACTCATGGAACCCTTAGAGCTATAAGGTGTTTTAATGGAACCCAATCCTGCTCCTAGAAAAATATGTTTTAAAACAGCATTAAAGGTAAATTAGCAAAAGAGAGAGAGAGAGAGAGTTACAGGTAATTTTTGTAAAGACAATTGAAAATGTATTGTATTTGCTATTAATTGTACAACCACTGACAATAAAGTTCGGTGAATAGTCCTGTAACATTAACGTAGATGAAATATTAACGAAAGTTACCTTACTGTCCTTCGAAAGAGTCAACTCCCATAACTATACACCTCTAAGAGCTTCTGTCCATGTCCTCACAACTTTGTAAGAAGTCTTTTGAGATGGAGTTCAAAAGCATCGTCACGTTTCGTTGGATGTCAGAAATATCGTCAAATCTCTTTCCTTTCAAAGCGAGTTATAGTCGTGGGAATTGGACGAAGTCTGGAGGAGTGAGATCTGGTGAGAATGTGGGATGTTTAATTTGCATCACCCCCATTTTTGCCAGAAACTGTTTGACGATATTGGCAGTGTGAGGGCCAGCATTGTCGTGAACAAAAAACCATGAACCTTGTTGTGCGTACTGGGTCGTACTCTGCGCAGACGTTTCATGAAACGGGTCAAATTTTCAATGTACCTTGCAACATTCATCGTCCAGCTATCATGCGCACAGTTAATCGACGATCTTTAGTGATTAACTTACTCAATTTCTCAATGCTTTCGTCACTGACGAAGGTCGCCAGTTTTTTCGCTACTGGTTTTAGTCAGAAATACTTTCCCGGCCTTCTCGAAAACGGGTGACCCACTCGTACACACACTTCATGGACACTGATTGATCTTCATAAACACGCACACACATCGAATAAGTTTCTTTCGGTGTCTTGCCAAGCTTAAAACAAAACTTTAAATTGAACTTTTGTTCGTTCATTTTCCTATTCTCTGTTAAGAACCAACGCACTGAACAAGCATTTAGTAAAAGAAGTCATACACGAAACATAAATGACGCTCTACTGAAAAACAGTGGGGACAGATGGTCAACACCTGCCGCTACTCATATGCAGCGTTTTGTTTTGCCAGAGTTGTCATATCGGAAGTTCTGACTTCATTCACCGAACTTTATTGCCAGAAGTTGTATTTGCTTATCAGAGCAATTCATTCATTAATAATATAAATTTAGGATTCTAGTGTCACCAACTCATGCATTATATTTAGTAACTGGCTATGTTCTGGCATTTTTTACACAAACTATCGATATCTAGGTCTATTGAAATTATCTGCAATCGCATTCCGTATTCTGTGTATATATTCGTTGCACGTATCTTTTTTTTTTTTTATCATTCACGTGAGAAAAATTTTTCACTTAAAAACACTGCTGGCCACCGTAAATGCAACACCAAGAAAGATAAGAAATAGCACAACAAAATTTATTTTGTAGATAACATGTTGACCAAGTATCAAATGATTAAATTTATAGACTTCTGTGAAGTGTGGTTCCTGCCAGAATCAGTAGCCAGAGTAGCCACCATTGTTGGAGATCACCGCTGCCACACGCCTCTGCATTGATTCAAGAGACTTTGGATTTGTTCTTGGGGTACAGCAGACCAAACAGCTTCCACGCGTTGCCAAAGTTGATCTGGTGTGGCAGCTGGGGGTGTAATCTGGGTCAATCATTGAGCAACCACAAACCACATGTTTTCTATCGGCGAAAGATCCGGAGAGCCAGCCAGCCAGGGAAACAATTCAATCTGGTCATTGACGAAGAACCTTTGGAGAATGCGTGTTACGTGTGATCGCACATTATCCTGTTGAAATATGGCTGTGGCCAAGCCCTGAAGGTAAGGAAGGACAACTGACTCCAACATCTCGGATATGTAGCGCTGGCTGTTTAAAATACCGGCAATGCTTTCTAGAAAAGTGCGAGAGTTATATCCAATACCGCCTCATACTATAATACCCGGTGCAGGACTAGTGTGGCGGTGCATAACGCAGCTGTTCAGCATCCTCTCTCCGCAGTGTCTCCAGACTCGAATACGACCATCGTGGTGTTGCAGACAGATGCGTGACTCGTCAGTAAAGACAACTTCATTTCATTCTGCCGTCCACATCCTTCTTTCATCGCACCATTGGCGGCGGAGACGTCTGTGGTTCTGTGTCAAGAGTAGACCAAGCAATGGACGTCTTGCAGACAGACCACTCTGCTGTAAATGGCGTCGATTGGTACGCGAAGACACTGAATGATGCTTTACAGACTCAATGTGCTATGCTATGTGACTGAGCGATCCGTCATTGCCATGCGCGCAATTTGCCTGTCCTCACGTGAAGTGGTGCACTGAGGTGGATGCGATCGACCCTGTCGGTCCATCGTACCCTCCTGCATCCAACGGTCACATATCCGCATTACAGTTGTTTGGTTTCGTCCAACTAGACTACCGATTTCCCTGAAAGATAATCCACAATCTCGGTAGCCCACTATCCTTCCTCTGTCGAACTCGGATACTTGATAAAAAGCTGATCGCTGTTTTCTACGAGACATAACTGATCGTTTTTTGAAAAAACTACAAGAAAAACACAATTGCCGAACTTGAAATCGTCGAAATCTCCAAGCCTTAAATAGCGCTTTGAGGTGGTGCCACAGGCGTGCGTGATATGTGTCTGCGCTGAAATTCTAATCATTTACATATCTCACCTCCGCTAATGCATGTTGTAAATCTCATGTTATTTGCGTGCTTCCTTCAGGGTGTTGCATTTACAGTGGCCAGCAGTGTATATCCTTTCGGATGGCATTAAAATGTTTATAAGCTGTGTGAGAAATCTTGTGTATTTGCATGAATTTGCAACCTAAAGTTTAAAAGCTGTTCTTGCTTAAATTTGCGTTTTAATGCCGAATATGTTGTAAGTTGTTTCCTCTTCTTCAATCTAAGCATTTTTTCATGCAAGTGAAAGAAGATGCATTCTCAATTTCCCATTAGAAAACTATTTAGTTGTGCAAAATTTTGCACTAGGGAGAAAAAAAAAATTTGTGGAATCCAGGATAATTAACAATAGAATATTCCAAATTCTAACAGGCAGTACATATAAAGATAAACGTTTTAATATTCTTCTATTATATTATAATAAAAGTAAATAAAGCATTACACAATGAAGGTATTGTGTATGAATAAAATTGTGAGTTTTAATGACTAATTGTAAGATGAGCTTTTTAGGTACTCGTAGTTATTTAAACTTCATTGAGAAAGAAAATCCATTTTGCATATACATTTATAATTTTCTTTTCTATTTTTTATTGTGACTCATGGAGCCGCTTAGTATCCCTTCTTGAATGTCAGAGTTTTGTGGAACATAGATTAAATATCTCTGCTCTATAATATTGCTGAAGAATTGTATACCTCAGTTAACGACTATTACACTTTATACGAGGGGATGATCAGAAAAAAAAAAAAAGGTTACAAACCACAGCATTTAAAAACTACATAATGTGGAGAAATTTTTTTCCCTATAGTGGAGACAAATGTTTTGTCATACAGCTGGTTTGAGGGTAGGTATTAAAAGTTCTCTGACAGTTCAGGATGGTTGAAATGGCAAGACGCTTAGAAAATTGATCTCATTTGGATGTGCGAGGCATAATTCAATTTTTATGGGCAAAGAATATGTCCACATCTGCCATTCACAGTCAAATCGTGGAAGTTTAGGGTGAAGAAGAAATGACCAGACAACAAGTGGCGAAATGAAATGGTGCCACTCTTTTCGATAAGACAGACAGGGTGTCGAAAACCGCAATATGGCAGGGAGCGGCCGGCCAAGTTCTTCAACGGCAGAAATCAACACGACACGAATTGAAGAAAGGATTCAAAATGATCGATGAAATGAGAGAAATCTTGTCAGAGCTGAGACTGAGCTATGGTAGCGTGCAGCATATCGTTTCTGATGTGCTGCGATACCCCAAGACAGTGCTGTGAAAACATCCACCGAGACCTGGCTCAATGGACAGGCACCTGATATCTATCAAGACGAGTTAAACAAGTTGGTTCTGCGTACTGATAAATACCTAAATAGACCTGGTGATTATGCCGAAATGTGATAGACACGTATGTCTCTTAATTAATGTTTGTATTTTCTGTCTATTGTTAATAAATATTTCTTTATTCTGTCTCTTTGGTCACTCATCTATCAAGATGCGCAATACCAGTACGGGAATTTTAAACACTACTCGCCTGAAAGAGCGTTCAAGTCTGTTCTAATTAGGATGTTGATTCGGCAAATTTTCACCCGCAATACTGACCCCAATTTATAGTCGAGTAGATTTAACTCCTTAACTGGTTTTCCTGCACACCGTATGTGTTACTGAAAGCTGACCGCAACCGATTTGCCGTACGCTGTACGGGAGTTAGTATTTTCTTCTTTCTGTCTTTTGGTTTGCACATATTTTTAATTCTAAAAATGAGATTATTAGTGCTTGTGTTTTTTTAAGAAATATAGTTTGTCCATGGTACTGAAATACTTCTCACCCGGGATTTTCTTTGTAGTGAAGGTAGGAAACTTTCATTGAAGGCAGAAATTTAGATTCTTGAAAAGATTCAATAAAGAACAGGAATTGGCAAGGCAATGTGCAGTGTTGTTACTTTTGAAAAGAAATAAAAATGGAAAGATAATCCAAATGAGTCGATATTACATCTGTCCCCATTGCAATGTAAGACTCAATATTGCACCATGCTTCAAATTATTTGTGCATGTGTATAAGCACACACACACAAAATCCTCAACCGCTTGAAAATAGGTACGAACATGCAAGTTTTTTGTGAGTATGAGAGATCTTTTTTCTCCTTTTAAGATATTTAAAATATTCTCTTCATATAGCACGCAGAGTATACGTATAAAAAGAAAACATTTAGGGTTTTTGTGTTTCACTTACAATTATTAAATAAAAAATAGCATGAAAACTTTAAAATTGAAGATTAAAATAAAATTCTTCCATTTTCATATTCTGTAAAGAATTATGTTTAGATATATGCAATGAAAATGTGCCCTTTTTTTTGGATCATTTTGGGCAAAAAAAAATGTAACCGCTTAAGTGATTAAATTCCGACGGCTGGAAGACCAATCTTTGTGTTCTGTGAAGTCTGGCACATTCTCTGTCAAACAGCCGCAGATTCGTCTCCGCATTATGCGTAGGAGCAGAGTTCTGTTGAAAAGTCAGTTCGATCGTTTCCATTGAACAGGTTTTCGTTTTTAAGCTTTATTGTTGGTTCCTTATTGATAGTGCCTTGACAAGCTTTGACCAAGGTTTTCACTCATTTCTCGTAAAAATGAATCCTTGAGACACCTTCATAGCAGAAACCACAAAAAAATAAATATATGGAAGCTGAAGGATGAGCGATCTGCAAGCATATTTTTTTCTCTTTAGCTTTTTGGCCATTCCTTGCATTTACACAGTCATCCTGGTAGTTAGTTTCTGGTAGCTGAAATCAAAAATTTTCTCGTCTTTAGGGAATTCGTCTGTGTCCGTTAGGAGCATGCCATTGTAGAAGTGCCTTTGTCTAAAGGTGCTTTTTGCGTTTTAATTCCTTCCTAAGAAAAGGGCCAGTTATTCTCCGATAACTTCTTAGTCTAAGGTCTTTGTTATCTATGCAATACATAATTCGTTTTGATACATTCATGTTTAGCAAGAATTTTCTTTCGACAAGGAACATATGCTCAGAACATATGGAACAACGAGGTACATCGAATAATCGTAAGTTAAACAGAAGTTACAGCTAGACTAAATAGTTTTTGTTTGTCTGTTTTGTTTGGCTTGAATGATATACGTGTATGAAATTTTTATTGGAATTGCTTTTAGAAAAAGAAAGGTTACTAAAACGCCAGAAAGATAAATCGTTTGACCATATTTGGCGATTTATAAGAATTTTGCTTCCAGTCTTTGGCAGTTCATAAATATACTTGATCAGTTTTCACTAAACAAATATAATTTTATTTCTAAGAGTATCTCATGTCAGAAAATACATTTTATTACTGGTAGGTAATTTAATATAATTTAAAATATAAATATATCACACAATGTTATACGCTGTATATATTTTTTTTAATTTAAACTTTTATGCTTTAAGTTTTCCTTATTCAAAAACAAGATTATCTTATGTACGAAAAAGTACTTTGTTTTCTATTTTTGTAACAAATGCAGCAATAATTTTTAAAAAAAATAGCTGCAAGACTAGCATATAAATTTACTTAAGCTTTAATGGATAACTCTATATCATCACATACACTCATACTACACAGGATATGCAAAAAAAAGTGTCCAAACTCTGTACAGCCAGATTTTGCATTGGGAATACACTAGAAATGCCCAAAGAACTGTACCTGTTCGTTCTATAGTTTAAGGAAAAAATACGGAAAATGATGATGAATGGATGATAATGCATGATTGCTCATGACAGAGTTTCGGCTTATTTCTGTGCTCCTGTACGTGATTTGCTGGATATGGCATTCCTCAGTCGCTGTAGAGGACATGTGAGTTTGATTCTATGGCCATCATGATCACCAGATCTCATACTATCGGATTTTTTTTATGGGGCCATCTCAAGGAATGGATGTTACGAGACGTAGTGACTACATCAACAGACGCAAATTGCTAGTCTGCATGCTGCTTGTGCTTCGACGGACACCACGATACTGCGTTATGCAATTCTCCATTCCACGACTCGCTCAAGCATGCCTCGATATGTATGGTGGACTCTTTGAACATCTGCCTTTTTAAATATATGCAAATACTGTTGTTGATGTGTCCAACTCGGTGTTTTTTCCTTGTATCAGCATTGTTTTTTTGTATTTTTTTCATAAACTGTGGATCGTACTACAGTTTTTGGGGCATTTTTATGTACCCCCAACGATGAATCTGGCTGCGCAGATTTTGGACTCTATTTTTTGACACCCTGTGTAAGCTTTTCGACACACATTATCTGAATTAAAAATATCCTTCTACAATTATTTTTATAGATAAAAAGTTAAGGAAGTAATTATTTTAAATGAACACCCCATTTCTCATTTCACGGATAATTTCTTATCTAGGTTGAAGTAAAATCATGATTTAATTTTGTCCCTTGTTTCTTGTGATTGTATATGCAAGATTGATGCCTTAATTGCATTTAATAATGCGCTTATAGTCTCAAGTTTTATCAAAATATTATGCTTTATAGGCTTAAAATGACTAAGGCGACATTCTTGAATCATGTGTTGGACAGTAAAAGGAATACAAAGGAATTTAAGAAAATACGATCGATTGTTCTAATTATTGCTAGTACTTACGTATTATCGCAACCTGTTGGCGACATTATATGAAACGAAGCACCTAGTTGTCAATTCAGCGCGTATGCACATAGGAATTCGTGGTTGTCAACTTGTCAAGTTATTAATAGAGTTGGTGATTGTTGCGATAATACGTACTAAATCTTCTGATGTCAAATGGTTATCGTTGACGTCGTGTAACACTAGTTGTAATAAGGAATTCAAATGGCATTTTTTGAGGAAGTTTAAATTAAAAATTTGTTTTTCCTAATTTCTAATCATAAGTGATAAGGGTTTCTGATACCGTCTTTCTCTTTTAACTTTCTTTTTCTTGACTAAATCAATCAATGACAAAAAATGAAAAATGTTTGTTACATTGGCTTAAGTGTAAACAGTTTTTAATTTTAATTGTATCAAAAAATTATTCAGAACAAATTAAATTTTTTTTTCCGAACATTTTTTTAAAAAAAATATTACCACCGATTTTAGAACTGTAATTATTCAGATATCTTTCAATATAACATTTATTTACATTTTACTTATTTTATCCTTGTTCATCCTTTTCTAAGGTGTGGATTGGGCTTCCCCTTAAGCGGAACGAGACCCACTTTTCAGTTGTTTACAATTAAAATTTTCTTCTTTGAAAACCTATAAAAATTGGAGAATTTTTTTTTCTCTGTATTTAGTTTTAATCACGTGTTTTTTATTTCAATTCCATTTTCCTAAATAATTTTTTTAATTACAATCTTTTTTATTTAACTCTTAGATTCTACCAAGGGCCGTGGTAGCCTAGTGGTGAAGGTCACGAACTCGTGGCTGGCGCGTCATGAGTACGAGTCTAGTATCGCCGAAGACCCGCCGTGTACAGGGGCTTATGCATGTTAAATCTGTCGTGGCTCAAACTTCCACCCGTCGGTATGATTTGGAAGTTAGGAGAGGGGTGCCAGCTCAGGTGTTATCTTCGTTACTTGACCATGATTAAAAAGTAAGAGATCGTCACCCATAGTCACGTGTTGCTTCAAATTGGGATTTTTGAAACAATAAATCAACCCATTTAAAATCCCATTCTATAACAATCAAATAAAAATAAAATGCTTTCAGTTTAGTGTAAGAGTGTTATTTTATTATCAATTGAGCTGCGAGTGAGTGTTATGTCAACGCTACACTATAAAACACTCTCGCAATTTTGAACCATGGTCAAGTGACAAGGATTATACCTGAGCTGGATCTCCTCTCCTAACTTCCACACCCCACCAATGAGAGGACGTTTGAACCTCGACAGGTTTACCGTGCATCGGTTCTTCTACACGGCGGGTCTTCAGCGGCACTGGGTTCAAGCTCATGATACACCATACACACAGCCACGAGTCCGGACCTTGACCACTAGGCTACCACAACCACCAAACGAGTTGCCTAAAATCAACAAAGAAAAGAATGACATTTCTCTTTTAAACAGTAAAAGAAGTAGTAAAATTATGTGTATTTAAATTAATAAGTATCGTTGCTATGTTCATGAAAATAGTTGGAAAAAAAATACATGTCACACGCGCGATACCCAATATTATCATAAAATCGATTGAAGAAGGAAGCGTGTGTGTATATAAACCTGGAACAAAATTCAGTGAGTATGTAATAAAATGTTTCTAAATAAATCAATAGAAACAAATTTTGCTACTAGGGAACTAGTTTGTTTTGTTTAAACATTATCTTTAAAAATAAATAAATAAGAAACTTAATCGATAAATATAAACCAGGATCAAACGAGAAAAAGTTCAATAGAAATAAATGTCGGATAACTTTAGTTTTGCTTCTCCTACATCCCCCCCCCCCAAATATTTCTCTACCAGCTTTTAAATTCGAATATTTCGATTGGCCTTTTTCCAAACATGATTACGAGAGTTTAATGCAAATTTTTAGAATTTAATATATTTATAACAAGGGTAATTAAATTATAAAATTATTTGAAATTTATTTAAAAAGGAGTTACAGCTCTTTAATAAAAATGTATCTCATTTTAAGAGGTAATAATCATGCGCAATTGTGTTTACGAATCATTCACATTGGAGCTTTTTGACATAATCACAATTTTTTTAACCTTCTTTAATAAAATTTTTCAAGGAGGGAGGGGGTCCATGGTTGAAAGTCCCCCAACTTGCATCATACCACAAGACAACACCAATTAATTCTTTTGATTTTGTCAAATTTTCTTAACAAAAAACAGTAAAAAATAAATTGAATTAATATAATCAGCATTAATTAATAAAATAAATTGTTAATTACAAGGATTTAATAAAATTTTACGTTATATATATGTAGGATTATCATCAGTCGAAAATAACTCAAAGGTTTTGGGGGGTCCGGACCCCTAGGACACCCCCACAGTATCTGTTCAATATCTACCTCATTTGTAATGCGTCACATCATGATTTGTATAGGATGCCACAGAATAATTGAAAGAGTGAGAGAAATAATAGCGTCGCACTATACAGCAATACGAGGACTATTCGTGACAGACTTCGTAATTTGGAACCTCCGACAAGTGACTAAGACGATACTTGAGCTGGCACCCTTTCCCCTAAATACAACACCACACCAGCGGGAGAACACTGGGCATCGGCAGATTTAAGATAAGTCGTCAATAGCCCTCGTGTTCCTTTTACATGCGACATTAATAAGTACTCACTCATTTGGGGTATGAATCATATACAAGAACATATTAATTTAGCAAACAGAGACGCCACTATGCTGAGTTAAGAGTAAAAAGGAAGTAGAAAGCACCCCACGCTTTTACCCCAATGACATTAATTTTCTCTTCATCATTGTATTCTCATATTAAGAATTACTTTTTTACTTTTTAGTTCGATTCAGTATAGAAGCGTGTTTTTTTTTTTAAACTATAATTTATTTTTCATTTTTTAGTTCGATCTACAATAAAAGCGTGTTTTTTGTTTTTAAAACTATAATTTATTCATTGTTGAATTTATCCTTGAGTTTCATATTTGGAGCCGGAATTACGTGGCTGCTGGAATTAGTCTTGCTCTTCAATGGGTATTCATTAAAGGGTCTGAAGTGTATTTATTATCTCCGTTTACGGGGCCTCGGATGAGTCCCGTATCGTTATATTAGATTCCGTCTCTATAGAACAGGTCAAACAATTAAAAGTGTGTTAAGTAGAAAAAGTTCGAATTAAAAAAAATTTAATATACTATGTTTTTATAACGGTCTAAAAAGTATAAAGTTCCTCCTCCCCCCCCCCTTCATTTTTCACATTTTTATTCACTGTCATCTACTTCTGAGCTATGGTCCAATTTTAAATTCTGTAACTCATCGGAAAGTCACACAGTTTAATCAATTACAAAGTTCCACCCGGACAGACATTCAACAAAGCGAGCTAATAATAGCATGGTAATATTAAGTGTCAATCGTACTATCCCCTTTTAAACGTATTGCTATAATGTTAATTCGTATCATCACTTCTAAACATATTGCTTTATAACAATAAAAAATATTTAGCAGTTAGAAGATAAATTATTTTTGTTCACATGCACGAGCCTTTTTTTTTATTTTCATTTTCAGAAAAATGTTTATATTATTGTAAAAAATTGCTAACATACACCCACCCTCCAGTTCCTCACATAAAGAACATTTTTTTTCTGTTTGTTTTATTTGTAATAACCACAAATGTATTTTCCACTTGCATATAATTAGCTTTAAAAAACACTCGCTTTAGGGTTACACCTTATTCTTTTAGTCGCTAAATCTGGAATTAGTCGCCAAATCTAGAAAAAGTATATGGCATTATTCGCCAAATCTGAAAATGGATAAAGGAATTAGTCACCATATTTGAAAATTGTTTATGTAATAAGTTGCCAAAAAGTGGTTACTGAAATTGTTGCCCAAATCTGATTATCGTTATTCCTAAAGATTCTGATAAGGACAATGGAACAAAATTAAGAAATTATTGTACTGTCATCGGTCCTTGACAAGTGTGCAAAATTTCAAATTAATCCGATCTTTTAAAGTGGGTAAAAATCGAGTTCTAAGATTCCGTTACATACAAGTGAAACTTATAAAAGCGTGTTAAAAAAGAACATAAACTGCAACACATTAACAGAAAACATGTTATCGAAAGGTTATACTGCAACAGGGATCCGAAAGTGCTTGGACTTCTGAGTTCACATCAAGAGTTTGGTGTACAAGACGGCCATTCCGTAAGTTGAAGACCTCGTCGCTCGAATATCTTTAGCAGCCGGGAGGATACATGACATGACAGGAGTCTTCCTGAAGGTAAGGAATTCCAAGTAGCGCCGCTTTCCAGCCGGCCAGAACGACTTATAGTCGTAAATTCGAGTGAATGTTGTGGCACAGTATTTCAATAGAATGTATTTTGCCCCATTAATGTGTCCCTATTTCTGCTTTTTTCTTTGCACCATAGCTCGCAACCAGTGGCGTAGCTAGATAACCAAAGGCCCTGGTGCAAAAAAAAAAGAGGGTTTTTTTATCTTGATTTGATTTACAAATCGTGGAATCCCCAGCTATTTATTTACTTATTCGGGAGGATTGAACTCATCCATCAGATTCCCAGCCACCTGAGCAGCCAATAGGTGTCTATGTTCACGCTACCACCGACCAATCAGAGAGCAAGCTCTAAGCTCTCACCCATGCCAAAAAAAATTTCATTCTCTACAGTATTCAGATGAAGAATCAGTTCCACGCCTCCCGGATGTCATCGTCTCAGCCAATAGCCGCGATTCCTGTTAAGCAGAAAGAAAAATCCCACCATTGCCATGTCCAACATCAAAGTCGACCAGGATATGGGACTGAGGACTGTTTCACAGTCCAGATGCCCACATTACAACGCCCATACATCCATCAGAGGACTTAGAGCTACAAAATGCTCCAACGAGATAGACAGGAAATGATAAAAAAATAAGTAGGTACAAGAAAATACAATACAATATTATTATAATTGTTTTTTTTTTTTTTTTTTAAACACACCTCTTCAAAAGAGCTGCAGAGAGGGGACAAAATTACATGTGTATTGCAGATACGAGAAGATTTAGAAATATTGATATACAGGAAACTGGCTTATTCTTATTAAAAATAGAACTAGGAAGGAATTGCTTCTTTTGTTCAGGTTTTTTTTCAGATGTAAAACAAGTATGGTAAGATTTTTCATGGAACTTAAACTTATTTTCAAGTAACAGTTTACAGAAAAATGGGGAAAAAATTGAAAATGACAAAATTTTCAATTAGTTCGCAACACTGAACAAACAACGAAAAGAATTTAGGGGAATTCCCTACAAATTCGAAATTACTTTCAACTAAATTGCAATGATTATAGTTATGTCGCAATCTTTTACATTTATATCTTAAATTCGGGGGAAGTTATCGCAAATTCGGCTTGCTTGGTGGTCAGGGTTCGAATACCCCCCTGAGCTTGAAGGGGGAATTTTGAATTTTAACTTATCTTAGTCAGATAAGTTGTTCTCAACAATGTTTGTACACTAACAGTTTACTATGAAATATAATGTTATCGAATTCCGTAGAAAAAACTTTGTAGTATTCTAACGTATATTTTTGATAAATTTTCTAACAATAAATCGTTTATCACTTCGAGTTAACTTTGGATGTCCTCTTTCCTTGGCTTGTTTTTAATTCTTCTTTAAAATCCTTCATCACATACTACACCGTCGAATGAGGAACATTTGCTAATTTCGCAATGCTTCGAAGTGACTTATCTTTATTGAAGTAAAAAATAATTAATTTTCGAACGCTTTTCATTGTCTCTACGACTAGAGCCCTTTTTAGATAACGCAATAATAAAGTAATAGAATATTTTAAAGAACACATGCAAAGATTAAACAAATGATGTTTTCTATGTTGTTATAATGCAGGAATAAAGGGGGGGGGGATCCCAGACGATGTTTCGTTTAAAGGAATTTGTCCGAACATGTTTTTGGTGCATTATTACCTTTGTGGCGCGTTTTCCCGCTACCTTCTTACATTGAATAAGTCTAATTTAAAATCACATGGAGAATATGTAAAACGAAATTGAACTATATATTTGAATTTTATACTTTTGCTTAAAGTAAGATTTCTACGACTTAACAAGTGTACGAACTTTTGAGAAATACGTATATTGTGAATAATAGATGGCGCCACGAAATGATGGAATAAATCTTGCAACAGAAGATGGAATTTCACCTCGAATGGAGTGTGTTTGGGATTTCGTCAAACTGCACCAAATATTTCCTTAAATACATATTAAAATACTTACAAGAAATACAAAAATATAAATAAAAATGTAACTTGGGTTTTCCAGTCTACCAACTATTGTAGGTGAAACATAAATTTACATTAATTTGAAAATGGTTTAAGTATTTCGTTCATATCAATATTCTTCAAGATTAATCTGACCGTATCAGTCGTTTGCATCAACTGATACCTCAGAAACCAACTGATATGATTTCATGAACTTTGATACATATCAAACTACAAGGAAACAAACACATAGTAGATTTTGCTTTACCAGAATACATTAACGGCCACTTATCAATTAGTTGAACCATTTCTTCATTTGTGTCCAGAACAACATCATCGTCTGTTGTTCGGATAAAAACTGCTTACGAATATCAATTGATTTTAATTTACATTGCACCTTGAAGCAACATGAAGGCTACAGACAATAGACTTCGCAATTTTGAGCCACGGTGAAGTTACGAGGGCAACATCAGAGCTGGCAACTTCAAATTTTCACACCATGCCTTCGACAGATTGAACGAGTATCAGCCAGTCTACACAGCGGGTCTTCAATGGTACCAGGTTTCAAACCCGTAACTCGACAATACCGGCCACGATCATACGCTCCCGCGGCCACATTAAACAATATTAAGTAACTATTAGCAGGGAACGTCTTAAGACTTCTTGAGGTCCTGGGTCCCTACGCAAAAGAAGGCTCTTGGCCCCCTAACACAAATGCTCCACCAATGACCCTTAAAAGTAGACAGTGCTTAGCATATGCTGTCAAATACTTGTACAAACAGTTACCCGAAACATATAAATGTGCATGACTTCCAACTGCACAAACCAGCTGAACCGACTGCCACCTTTTGACTGAATGAGTAATAATGGTGTATGGTTGTAAGGCCTAGGTCTGTACATGGACGACGGTCATCACATAAAAGTGCAATATTGCAACTGTTGGGCAAGTTGACATACAATCCGAAATTCCCAGTTCTTAGGAGAAAATAATTGGAAACAAAATTTGAACGGGTTAAAATTATTCGAATACTGATCTTATTAAGGCTGAGTCGAGAACGAGACGAGGCACAGGGTCCATGCTTTAAGACGTTCTTGACTACGAATGCATTGCTTTCTAAAACAGGGATACTATACATTTTTTTAAAAAATTGTACGAGTTCCGAGACCTCGCACCAAAGAAAAAAATCACCAAAAATAAAATCTCTTAGATATACACTATCTGGCCAAAAGTATCCAGACACCCAGTGGTATGGACTTAGAGCGCCCTGAGGCACATATTATTATGCTGTTGGTCCCCTTTAACATGGATGACAGCCAGCACACATTTGGGAAGACTTTCCACCAATTTTTGATAGATGACCATAGGAATTGCCTTCCAGGCGTCCATCACAGCTGAAGTGAGTGCTTGCAGTGAGGATGGTCGATTTGACTGGCTACGTAATCTGCGCTCTAATTCGTCCCAAAGGTGTTCTATGGGATTTAGATCGGGGCTCTGAGAAGGCCAGTCCAGTTTTTTAACACCCATTTCGTCAAACCACGTCTGTGAAAGCCTCGATGTGTGAATGGAGCAGTTATCCTGCTGGAAGAGAGAGAAATGGGCCTTCCCCAAAATATTGCCATAGAGTTGGGAGCACAGCATTGTCCAGAATGTCCACATACATCTCAGAGTTCATGTTTCCAATCACAGTAACTAACGGACCCAGGCCAAACACCGAGAAACACCCCCACACCATTATGCTTCCACCACCAAACTTAACAGTCGACACAATTCAGTCACTAAAGAAACGTTCACCCTGCATCCGCCAAACCCAGACGCGTCCATCCGACTGCCAGACTGTAAAGCGAGATTCATCACTCCAAAGAATAGTTTTCCACATGTCCACAGTCCAATGACGGTGAGTCTACACCATTGCAATCGATGCTTCGCATTCTGTGGAGTGGTTTGGCTTGTGAGCGGCTGCACGACTATGGAATCCCAAGTTTTTTAACTCTCGACGGACAGTCCTGCTGCTAACACTAATTCCTCTGATGACCTTTGGAACTCCTGAGAAATTTCCACCAACGAGGACTTGTGATTTTGTCCCACTACCCTGTGGCTGCGTTCATCAAGTATTTTCGGCCTACCGGTTCGTTTTTCTGCCTCGACGTATCCACTTCACAATTACATCCCTCACAGTGGATTCAGGCTTCTGTAGAATGTCCGCAATCTCACGAACTGATTTCCCACAAAAGTGGCATCCCACTATACTGCCACGATCAAACTCATTAAGCTCCTTTGACTTACTCATTGCCTCACAAACGCATAAATACAATCTGACAAACCACTACCAACACTTTTATAGCTTTCAATTACGCATCAAATTGCGTCATTCGTCAGAACCACTTTTTTAAGGAGTGTCCGGATACTTTTGGCCAGATAGTGTAAAATAGTGGAAATGTGAAGTACAAGGTTTGGCATCTGAAAAAGAAAGATTTCAGGTTTCAATCCTTCCTCAATCCATACTCGACACATGGCCCTTTTATCCAAACAGATTCCTTTTTTTCGGACACCGCACACAAAGTTGCAAGGCAAATTCTTAAAGCTGTTTTACAAAGGAAGTATCAAATACGGTAATTTTACTCAGTGGTAAGCTTTCTTTTCTCTTCAAATACTTTTTTAATTCGTCTGTTATTTAAACAATCTTTTTAATTCATTTAAAAAGATGAACAAGTGTTTTTTATATATTTTGTCAGACATTGCCCCAAAAACTTCATTGTTTCTGTGGAAGTAACTAAGAGCGAGTTCTCCAAGAGCTCATCAAATATTTCAGTTCAAGATTGTCTTTGGGTGCTTCATCCTTTAATGTGGTTACCCTCAGGTGAAGGTGGCTTCAAATAGCGATGACGTAAATAAGCACGATTAGACATCACTGGTCAAATCTATTATTTCGAGGAGGTACAGATACTTTTTTGATATAGTATAGCCATTCTCAAGCTGTGGACCACACAGATTTTTCATCTTGTGTAAAGAGATTTCCTTTTTACAGTCTCTAAAAGACCTCATGGAAAAATTGAAAGGTGCCTCCATCCTAGACTAGATCACTAAATTGTCCCCCTAAAAATATTTACCCGAACATGTATTTCAATGAAAAATATTATATCAGTTTTTTTAATATTTACAACTACATAGCCATAGCTAAAACATAATATTTTAAAACAATATACAATAGAAACACATATGCAAAGATTTTATAACTAAATTTACGCAGCATACCAATACGATAACGATTGAATCCATTTCAATTTCCTAATTGCATTGCGCCTGTATTATTGATTTGCTCTTACATTATTTATTTGAAATTAGTATTTTTTAATATTTGTATACACATATAAAATTATAGGTGAAATGTTTCTTTAAAGGAAATTTTTTTTAAAAAAAAAATCTGCATAAATAGTAGAGGCAGTCTTGGGACTATTGAGGAACCTTTAAATCACTTAGCCATGTGCTAGGAGTCGTGGAGGGGGTTGTTCAATATTTTGGGGGTCCATGATGTCAGGCTGATACATAAAGGGGGCTCGAGGAGATCAAAAGTTTCAAAACCACTGATATCGTACATATGTCATTCTTGAACACAAATTATATCTTAATCAAAAGAAGATAAAACATTTGAAACACAATTTAAAACTTACTAAGCCCTTATTTCTCCTTAACAATGTAAATGAAAAATTATAGATTTGGTGTAAATACAGCAGTCTGTTATGTTTCTAAACTTATAAGTACTTTTAGTACACATTATGTGTTCATTTTATATTTTCTTTTACATTCACTTCTTAACTACTGACAAAAATATATTTGTTTTTGATTTAGAGAGCATTTTTAGAACTGTATATTTCTTTATGAATCACCCAATATAATGATGTAGTCAATAAACAACAGGCATATTAAGGATATGATTATAATATAAGCAGGCTGAAAAGATGCAATTGACTTTTATGTGAGTGAACAAATTTTAAAAAATCAGTCTGTAAAAGAATTTCAATGTACAAGAATATTCTTGATGATCAATGTACAAAGGAATATTCTTGAGTACTACTTCATATAGAAATAACAAACAGGGATTTGCATGAATATTCTCTACAAACCGAATACCAATGGTAATGATTGAGATAAGAGTATACTCAGGTGTAAGTGTTGTTAAAAGATCCACTCAAAAGTAAACTACATTATGGAATTTTACTACTGTGGAATAATGGTGAATAATATGTAAAATTCCATATTATTCACCATTATTATTCTTGCCATGAACATTACAACTTTGATAATACATTTTGTAGATTTTAATGAAAATGTACAGCAAACAACAAAATTTTACAAATAAATTGTTTGAATACAAAAATATTTTATTCTGTAAACAGAAAGCTCAAACTGAACATTTACCACAGGTAGAATACATTTGCCCCAAAAGATTAATTTTTCTTTTTAAATAACCTCATTTCTATAATCCAACCAGAATTAATTACTAATAATCTAAGTATCTTTAAAATTACCCTCAGTTTAATTTTACTGACTTTTCAAAATTATATACATCACATGAATACCCCCAGCTATAACGTTTTTTTTTAACATTTTATTTCAAAAGTCATTAGCATCTTTTAAAGAGTGAGTGAAAGTTATATTAATGTATAACACTATAGAGCTATTGGTGCAGGACTTTGTAATTTGAACTTTTTAATAAAAATATATGTTTTTTTTTTTCTTTTTTCAATGAAGGCTAATAAGCACTTTTAAAAAAATAATATATATAAAAATGGTTAAATAAAATATTTTAATTATTTTTTTGAATGTGGATTAGTTTTTGATAATGTAATGTTGCCAGTTATTTAAGCAAAATAATAACAATTTCCAAATGAAATTTATGTATGAATTAAATATAAAAATAACTTTTTTTAAAAAGAATTTATTTAATATATATTTACAAAATATGTATAAATTCTTAAGAAGCCATATTATTCTCTTCTTCCTAAAAATAAAAAAAAGTATTGAGTTATTTTTAAAAAGGCAATATAAATTCAGAATACATTTTAAGCATCAAGTATTTGTCTTGAGGGGACACAATATGATTCAATTGACAAAAATTTATCTTTTTTGCCTAATTTATTTTTTATGGAATTTTCTATAATCTAACAAAAACTGAAAACTTTAAGCGAAAAAAAAAATCTAGAGTTATGATGACTTTTATGTTCATTTATATTCACATCCCAATAGCGAAGAAAAGATTTTAACTAATTTATCTTAATTTAAAATCCTAAGGCCTTTATTTTATTGAGCCAAATGCTTTGATATTTTTTCTAACTATCACTATTAGTACATGTAACAGAAGTAGGTAAGCATTTTTGAAACAAAACAATACTCATTTTTTTTTATAAAAAATAGTTGAATTTAGAATTTATACATTTTTTAAAGAAATTTTCAATAAGCATTCAAAAAAAGTTGTATTTTATAAATATCAATCCTGTTAACAGGAAATCCATACAAACTTTTGATATGTATAGTTCAATGAACTTGTAAATCAAATTTCATTCATGTACATCAATTATTTTTGGAGAAGTAACCTTCATAAATTATTAAAGTTTTCTTTAAAAAGTTATATGGTTAGCTTTTTGCAGTAATTTGACCACCAAAACTGTTTTACCTAATACATATCCATAAGTTACAAGTAAAAAAATTGTAAAAACTGTTACACAAAGATTTTTTCCCTCAATTGCACTATGTCCCCATAAAAGTATAATTACTAAACAATTAGTTAAAAAGAAATTTTAACTTGCATAGTGATTATAATTAAAATTTGTTTTAAACGAACAGCAAATTTTTTCAGGGTGATTATATACTATCAAATATTAAAGTTCTAATGACTGTAATTTTAAAAATAATATCATTACATAAGATTAACTATAACTAATTTTACTGTTTATGATTGTATGTTCCTTCTGTCAAACATACTTTAAATTTTTAAAAAGTAAAATTTAAATTTTTATACAACTATGCAAAATTTCCTTTCAAAATTTTGAAGGAAAAAAAAACACATTAAATTTCCAATATTATTCAAGAAATTTAAAAAAAATAATGATAAATTACAAAAGTAAAAATGCCTTTTGACATACCTTTGATTTTTTATTTTCTACATCATTCCCTTGATTTCTTTTTTTACGCTTGCTATTACGGTTCTGCTTTTCTTCATTATTCTTATTTATACTATAAATAAGCCAAAATTTTCAATTAAATAATTTATTTTTACTGAACAAACACATATTACTACATTTGAAATTGGCTGTATAACTTTTTCCTACGTGTTACATATATGACTTAAAGATAATATAAATGCAAAATGTTTATTATATCTTAAATTTATTCATTAGATCAAACTATCATAAAACTACATTAATGGAAGAATGCAAAATATATAGTTTACTTTAAAACTTTATTAAATAACTAATGTATCTTGAAATATAATATTTATACATAATAGACATAGCTGAGCTAACAATATAATATGACTTTCCCCCGCTAAATTCAGAACTGCTACTATTTATTTCAACATCAGTAGTTCCCTCTTCTCTTTTACCATTCTAAATAAAGACTATCTAAATAATACAGTGGAATCGAACATATTTTTATGAATTGATTCAATCATTTTCCATAAACTGGAATAATTTTCTTCACCTAACACACACAGACAAAAAGTTTTTGAATAACAGCCCTAGCAAAAAAACCCATATTAGATTTCTAGTATTTTAGTGGGATACTCCCACAAATATGAAATTTTGCTGTTGTCATAGTATATATTAATATATCTTTTACATACATGGTAATTGATTTTAATGTGAATCCTAGCAACAAAAAAAAAAACCCTTAAAATAAATTTTATCAAAAGCCTGCATTTTTATTTTACTTCTACAGTAATAAATTTCACTGAGAAATAAATTTTCTTTTTTAAAAAAAAATTACATGAAATTTAACAAAATGTGTAACTGATACAATTCTCATTTTGCAATAATTTTCTCAAGAATGATGATGTATTTCTTAAAAAACTTTTTGAGGAAACATAGATCTAAAAAATTAAAAGAATCATAAAAATGGAAGAAAATAATAATTAAACAGGTTCTAATGTTCAAAAGAAAAGTGTGATTAATGATTATGCTAGTCTAAATAAATACAACAAATATTATATTTATATTCTTAAAGTACATTGTTATCAACTTGCGATATTAAAATTTAATGTATTTATTTGTTTTATATATCGACAAAAAAAATCATTTGATTTCTCTACATTTTATAAAGCAACAAGAAAATCCAAATAACTTAAAATTAAATATTCACCTAGAAGTAGCCCTGCTTTTAGGACCCCAATTTCGAGTAGGATTAATTTGAAATCGTAATAAATTGTTTTTGCGAGATGAAGGTTCAGCTTCTGCATGGAGTTCAAATGAAACTTTTATGCTAAAAATAAAAATTTTAATTGACATTTTTTTTATGTTTAAAATTATATTCAGAATAAGTCATTTTAATACAAAATTTCCCTTTGGTTTAACATGGCTAGTTCACACCAAAGCATTAACTCTATTTTTTTCAAAATATCATTAGTAAATATATTCTAATAGGATAAATCTAGTATAAATAATAATGAAACAAAAGTACAACAGAATTAGCAAAAGCAAACAAGCAGTCAATTAAAAATAAACAATTATAAGAATATGTAATACTAAACAGATAGGAAACTAATTTGAAAAAAAAATACTACTTGTTTAAAAAGCTCATTTAAAGTGTATTAATATCATAAGAAAATGTTTAAGTTTAAAAAATAAAACATAACTCAAAAATGTTACTTAAAACTGAGTCAAAATGTTTAAAAACCAAGTTTTTTGAAAAAATTTTTTACACAAATTTAAAAATGGTTAACAACCTAATTTACATCAAATAAACCTTAGAAATTTTTCAATGACTGATTTAATAAAGCTTAAGACAATTATGTAATAATATTACAGAAATAAAACATATTTATTAAGTGTGAGTATCCTTCATTACTTGCATGATATTTTTCACGAAAATTTATATATAAACAAACATAATTACTGCTTATTCAATTACTGTGCATCTGAAGGGCTTAATCAAACACAAATCCCCTTATAAAACACTGAAAATATACAGCATTTCTATGGATACTTTTTAATACTTTTATAGTTAATAACATTTTTGTTTAATTTATAAGAGTTTGCAAGGCCATCTGATTTCAGAGCAATGGCTTCATCAAAAGTTACAAGAATAGCAGAATTAAAATAGTGCATTCAAGATTTTGAGGTTTTATGCATATTGTTAAAGTGAATTTCAAACTAATTAAAAAATATTATTAAATAAAAGACAGATTGATCAATTGAAATGAGAGCTTCATAAAGTTTAACATGACTAAATATTTCTTTAAATATTAAGCATGCCAAAAATGGTCCCAGCAAATATGTGAACAATGACACACATATTACTTGCTATATTTAACATTTATATATTGATAAAATTGCTAGGAATTATGTGTAAAGAAAATAATTATATATATATATATATATATATATTAAAGAGTAACTTATGCTGACTTTTTTTAATGCATTATAAATTAATTAGAAAAACCTGAAATAATAACAAAATTTAAAATAAATAAAAAACACTTAGCAAAAAATAAAATTTGAAATATGTCACAAAACCACTTTTTAAGCTGCTACAGTACATGTTTTGTTTGTAGCATTTGTTTTGTTTAAGTGGGAAAAAAATATTCAACTGCAAAATTCAAATATCAGCAAAAACTCAAAAAATTAGAATGAAGTTTGATCATTAGGAACAATAAATAGCAAACATTTCTATCATTACATCTCATCCTATTTGCAATTCTAAAGCAATAAAAAAAAGTTTAGTAAAATTTTGTAAATTTAATTTAATAAATAGGAAGGAAAATATTACACTGACCCCTTCACTAATTGCACCACATGATGCATGAACTACCCAAAGTTGGCTACAACTAATTTGCCTGTACAATTGTACATGCACTGATATTTTCTTTTTTGGTTTGACATTATTTTAAATTTTTGTACTTATATTATTGAGTGTTAGTATTTTTAATAGATGGTGTAGCTTGTTTATAGTACGGACATTCTTTTAGTCTGAATTTTTTCTTTAAGATGAAGATGCAGTTTTTTTTTCCCCATCAAGGTAGAAATTCAGGTTTTTGCAAATTTTTGTTTCAATTGTATGTGCTGCTGATGTATTTAGATCAACACATTTTTTAAAAAAAAACACTTTTGTGTTATAGGATAAAATGAACATGGATACAGATTCAGAACTATCTTCTGATTACCTGGCTTCAGATGTACAGATAAATCATGCAGTAATATCAGTTTTTTTGAAAATTTCTGAAACTATGTTACAAAAAATTTTATAAGGAAGTCCTTTACTATATTTTCGACATCGGTATATGAAACTCATATGTTGAGCATTGTAGGGAGAGAAATTAAAATTAAAATAACATTCAGAAATACATTTCAGACAGGTATTGAGCCTTATCCTCTGAGATTTCTATAAAATAACTAAGAGACATCACTGAAATTGCTGACCCCACCGATAAAGAATTGAAACCAGCAAGAAAAGTGCATCTGATTGCACAAGAAGTAATGAAAATAGAAATAGGATCCAAAAAGAAGACATTTCTTGTCTGAGAACAACACAGAAATTTCCATTGCGTGATTCTTCATACTGTACCACATACCAAAAAAAAAAGGTCAATAATTCAAAAAATTGAGAACAAAAATTTCAGTAAGTGTAAGTTTTGTAAAGATATATATATTTGAAACAATCTTCATTCAATGCATTGTATATGAAAAACAAAATTAAGGGTTTTTTGTTTTCCAAAATTATAAAATAAAAAAATATGTAAAAACTTTAAAAATGAAAAATGAAACAAAAAATTCTCCATTTCTCTTATTTTATTAAGTATGGTGTTTAATTACGCATAACAAAAAAAAATTGCCATTTTTTGGAATATTTTGGGTGAAAATATTGCTGTAGTAGGGTTAAATGGTCTTGAGAAACACAGTACAATATTCTCTAAAATCTTAAGGAATTCAATAAGACTAAAGGAATAAAAAATATCACAAATATTTACATATGAAGATGATTCAGCGTAAAAGATATAAAAACATTCTTTAATTGCACAAATTTAACAAAATGGAGTTGAATTACACAGAAATTTTACAAACAAGACTTACAAAATCTAATATTTCATCTCATCAATAATAAAAATCAATAAGAATAAGTCTTCTAATCATTATAAAAGGCATCTTACAGAGTATTGGCAAACATGATTATATGTATATATTAGCCATAAATCAGATTTAAAATGGAAAGTTCAAAATATTTAAATGAAGGGGAAAATAACAATTCTAAAATGAAATATTTAATCAGGCATCCTAAAAGTACTAAGTATAAATACTCTTTTGTACAGTCAAGACCATTTTATATTTAAATATATATTTCAAATAAAAAAAACTGTTAAGAAGAACACTTTTCAGAATAGCTATGAAATATTGGTGGTAACAATATTTTACAATAATTGTACATTAGGCGAGTACAGAAGATAAACTACCATGTCTCGGAATGATTCTCCCTCCAAAAATTGTATAACATGAAATTTGTACATTTATAAGAATTAAAAGAAACAATGCATACAAGAATGCAAAAAGAAAAAACTGAAAATCCATTTAAAAATACAAATGCGGAGCAAAATGATGATCTTATGTTCTATATCTATATAATTAAAGATATTTCGTTTGAAAAAATATTAAGAGACAAAGGCGAAGAAAAATTTTATCATTTAATCAAAATAAACTCTATCTATATATATTATACATACCTTGATTCTTTTGACATAATTGCTTTTGAAACATCTAACTGCATAGTCTTTTTCCCTGGATGTAGCTTTGCCTGAAATTAAATTCAATAAACTAATTCAAATTACATTCAATACATATTTAATGTAATTCCACAGAAAATAAAATAATTTTTTCAGACACACTTAAGCAGTATATGATTTAGCTAAAATAAAATAAATAATCTTAGTGGAGAAATTTTTTAAGGTCTAGAAAATAATTTTACCATAAAGAATAATATATATATGTATATATTTATTTACAGTTATATTTCTATTAGTTCTCAATGTAATGGGACAACATGTAAAAACAATAGCATTTTTAATTAGTTGTACAGTTAATTGATAGATGGTGCTACATGCTAAATAAATTAATACATTTTATTTAAAATTAATTGTATATGTCTGGGTTGTACTTTTATTTTCTTTTAATTTTAAAACAATATATAGAGTTTTTAAATGTATATACATATAGATTTCATGTTATTTTATCATAACTTACTAATTTTATGCATTACTGATATACTCTTTCTATTGTGCGGGGGAAATGGGTATTGCAGTACTCACGTAGTAAGTTTTTCATCTAATTGTTTTTAGCATTGATTTTAACATATACTAGTAATTATTATAGGCTATACTTTTATCGTTTTATATTAATGGATTGTGGTTTCATTTGTAATAGTTAAACTTTTCTTGATATTCCTTACTTTCCCTATAGCACAGAGGTGAAGGTTGGCTAGCCGCAAAACTTTGTTTAAAGCTGTAATCCTGGTTCCTAAGGCCAGGAGTTTGCTATAGTACTACTGTGGCTAATATACTTTTTACTATCTTGACTAGTTATCTTAGGTTTATAACTATTTTGTGTATATTTATGACTTTTATATATATATATATAATTTTAAAATGTTCAATCAATCTTGTCATAGAAGAATGAAATCCAAATTACTTGTTAAATGCCAGTATTTTACCAATATTTAAATATATTAACATTATGTTAATACAACATTATAGGCAGGAAAAAGTGATTCTTTTTAACAATTAGCAAAAAAGATTAAATTTAGATTAAATATACCTTAACAAAATTTGAGTAATTTTTTTTATTAAATTTGTATTGAATAATTCATAGAAAGAAATGGATAATATTTAAAAACAATACATATTTCTATACACAAAGTATGTGATGAAAATCAATATTTATTGCTATATATTAAACTACTTACCCAAGCTCGCATGACATCCCAAATGACATTTTGTGGTGCATCTGTTTTTATTGAAGTTGGTGAAGCGTGAGATAATGAGACTTTATAACCTGCATTTAAAATTGCAGACCTAAGAAAAAAAATAGCATTTAAAAAACATAATTTCCTACATATTTTGATAGCATTTATTTATGAATTATTCGTTCAATTCTTTTTTAATACTCAAATTCAGGGATTGCCAGCAAAACTGTTTTGTAAAAAGTATTTTCATCACTATATAAAAATAATAGTTTATCCAGAATTTTAATCCTAAGGAACACAAAGATATCAGATTCAATACTTAATATTTTTTGATAAATTTAAATTAAAGACTTTAAGTGTTATTTTAACTTCAACTAATTTATATAGCTAGCTCAACCCAACCTAATAAAAAAAATTATTAACAATCATCAAGAACAAAAGTTACAAATTCTATCAATTTGTGTGTCAGATTTCTGCTTTGGTTTAGTTTTGCATCTAACCGCAGAGTTATGAGGTATATTTTCAGAAGATATAATTCTGAAACGATCTTATGACATCCATGACACTCAGTTCCATTTAACATGATGCAGTCATAATAGGACACAATGGATCTATCTGTAGCAGAATCAAAATTCAAATTCCCTTGACACGTTGGCTACCACAATCCCATTTAATAAATGGATACTGATTATTTTTAACAGCTGCAAATTACAGTACTATGTTATAAAATATAGCTTCATTCTAGTTTGTCTAAAAATATTAATTCAACAAATTAACATTCTAGGGAAGATCTGACATTAAAATCTGACAATACAATTGCTTTTTAAAACATAAGAACTATTTCGAATTAAAGTTGTACCAAAACTACACAATGTGCTATAGGCAATCAACCTTAAAATCTTCAGCTACCAGCAAGTGACAAAAATAACAATCTATGAGCTAATACTTTACACTTTTCATTTCCATAAGACACAGGGATTTAATTAACCTTAACAAGAATAGCACATTAAAACAATTTCGAAAGCACTCTTCAAAGCATAAAAAGAGATTTACTTAAAATCCACATCAGTGGTGGTTGTAGTAACTAATATTATTGATCAAAGATGGAAGTTTCTTTTTAAAGCAGAAATAATAAAAATGTAAGCAATAAGAAATCTTTGCATTACTTAAAGTATACTCAACAAACTGCTCATATTAAATCAATTTTTCACCCGGAATAAAAAAATATTCATCTAAAATGACGAATTTAAATGATTTAGGGCATAAAAAAAATTTCAATTATTATAATTAAAATTTCAAATCAAATGGATATATATGCTATCTTTCCATTACAATTAAAATTATCGAAAAATCATAATACTTAATGAAATACATATAAGATAAACCTTTATGGCAGAAAACCCCCACTTAAAATATACATCAGATAAATATAATAATTATAATAAGCCTACAAATAGAAAAAAAACCTATTAATTTCATTTTGTTCACATTGTTTTAAATACTCAATTTCAAAACAATCTTTCTCAGGTATAATTTTTAAACTAGAGAAAAAAAAATATTTTTTAAACACGCAGAAAATTTACATAGCAATTTGTTTAACTTGAAATACTTTTTGAAATGAGAACACTTTATGCTATTAGGTTTACTGTTGTAACAACCAAGAAAAATAAAGGGAAAAAAAACATTGATGCATAGTTTCATAATTCATTAATTCTATTTTAATAACAAATGTGTAGAAGTATATGTAGAATTTTATGTTGTTGATAATGCCACCTGATTGAGCAATGTCAGATCGAGGCCCACACAATTCATTGTGGCAAGGAGCTAGTATTTATGCCTGTCTTTAGCCATAGCTTTGAGCACCATACAAGTGACAGTATGTTTGGCTTGGTATCATCCATAATTTTGAGGAAGAACATCTGAGGGAGGGTTAAAGGCCTCCCACCAAGCTCTTGAGAGGACTTGAGGCTTGATGAATACTTAGAGCACCTCCATATGGTACAGGCCCTACACTCTTAATACTCAGGCTTTTTCTGGGATTCGAACCCAGGCCCTATGTCACAGCAGTCAGTATAACTAACCAGTACACCAGATGGAATTTAATGATTAAATTGTACTAAAAAAATGATTTTTAGGAAAAATTTAATATTTGCTCTGGGGGTGGGAAGTATTCAGAAATATTCCTCTAGTACCTTATCTCAATACTAGATGGAGCAGTAACATGAAGGATGCTTGATAAATCTTCACATTTATGAAATAATGGACAATCATCTAATTCCTAGAAACAAAAGAGTAAAGATATAATTGGTTATTATGCAAATATTTTCTATCATTTAAAATGCAACAAGAAACCTTTTACTAAAGCATCTTAAAAATATGTTATTAAAGTGTGATAAGATAAATATTCAACAATGAATATCAGATTATTTATACAAAATTGAATTCATGAAATAGAAATCTCCAAAATTGAAAATTTCAAAACTATTTAAGTACATTTAATTTTATTTATGTGATTTAAATAATTAGAAAATAGACATTTCAAAATAAAAAGAGAGTGCTATATACTTTTTTTAAACTACAAAAAGTTTCCCATGAATGCTACTCTTAATACACATAGTAACTTTTTCATTTTGAATAGTTATTTTAAAAAAATAATAAATATCATTATTTTAATTAATTAAAAAAAATACTTGCACTACATATCAATTCATTCAACAATTAATACATATGATAGAAGTATAACATAAGCTACAATGAATTTAACCAATTTATAATAAAGATTGGAATTAAATTGTAGGAGAATCAAAATAAAAAATAAACATTAATAACAAAATGTGACATTCTTTTCTTTTCTATATTAAGAATAAGTGGTTAAATATTAGCTCTAATAGTGGAGACATATTACAAATCTGGATATAATAATATATACTATAAACTAAAAACAAAAAAATTATTTAAAGTTGTGCTAAACTAAATGTCATAAATTAAGCTACATTTCGTAGCTATAAAGAGAATTACTCTTTGATTTTTTATAAAATATTCTTCACCAATTAACAGTAATAAGACGTTACTATACAATCAAACTTTCACAACACGATCAAACACATACCTCTAGCATAACAGTTAGAATCCCCAGCATTCTCTTTGATGTGCCATAAAGATCAATTTCTTTATTCAAGTTTTCAACAATCTTAGTAATAAATTCCTTGTCATGTAATCTATATGACCAGATTGGGCCACTCATCTAAAATACCACATTCATTATGTTAACTTTCATATATAAAATAGATAGTTTAACATAGAACAGAATACATAGAAAATTAACAACCAAAAGAACTGAGTCATACCTTAAATGAATATCCACATATATCACAGTTTTTGTTCACTGGTGGGCCAGCACTTGGAATATATTTTTGACTATAATAGAATTCATAGCTTAAATTTAAAAAACATGGAAACTTGAATAAAAGAAAATTTGTATAATGATTAATTCCTTTCCTGCATAACCTTACAAAAATTAATGTAAGGAATAAGTAGTAAAATTATAAACTTGCTTCTATAAGTAAATAAACATACATGAATTATTAGAATTTCAAATGCTTGTTAAAAAAATAACAGACTCAGTTTAGTTTCATTATATTTCACAATATTTAATGTAATACAATAAAAAATAATGAACCAAACTATTCTTCACTATACCAAACTTAATTTTTGCAATGAGTAGTTCAAAATGAATACCATTTCTGGTCATACTAAAGCCAATTTATAAAACGAAAAAAAAATGTTTAATAATATATCTAACAATGGACTGAAACAGATTTTCTTATGAGATTTCAAATTATTTAATAGTTTTGATAAAACTAAAAGAACAAAAACCTTTTTTTTTTAAATTTATTTTTTGATATCATAGAAATATCAAGTCTATTTTCCTCTTATAAATTTTCATTTCATCTTTAGGCTTTTCCATAAATCATAGACAAAATAGAACTATATATAAAAATAACTTCAAATTCATAATACTTTTCAAAATAATTTAAAGTCAAGACAGAACAGAATATTTACAAGACATTTTAATAAGAATATTCTTCTTCTGATTATCATGATTGTTATAAATACATGTTTTATTTTTAAATATATAAACATAGCTGATAATAAGTATCAAAATCATACTATGATCAATTTATAAATCTAAAAATTCATTTACAGAACCAAAGCCAATAAAAATACTTTAGAAGGCTAAATTTATTTTAGAAATTTTGCTGCAAAATATTTTTTTTAGCTGAACAATAATAATACATTAGTTTAGGAGGGGAAAAAAACATATAACAAAAAATTGTTGTTTTTTTTTTAAATTGCAATTTCCATTTAATTAAAAATAAATAATTGAATGTACAAAATATTTATTATATATATATATGTTGCATTTTATTTTAACCACAAAAAATCACTACACTCTTAGGAAGTTTTACCCATTAAATTAGGATTAAGGTTATCAAATAAATAAAATCTAATAAAAAGATTACACATACCCCAGTGTAGTAACAAGTCTATTTCCTAAGGGTTGAAAATGAAAAGATTTGCATCCATTGCAAGTATAAACCATTGATAGTTTGCTGCAGTTTGAAATAGTAAAATAAGTCATAATGAGACACAATAGAAAGAAATCAGATTTAATATTTTCATTTTCAGACAGAAACATTTCACGAAGACTCAAATGAAAAATTTAGACTTAAGAAACACAAGGTCTGTTCAAAAGCTATCTGAATTTAAATTTTCCTGTGTACAGTAGAAATTCTACAGCAGCACAACTGTGCACAATGGAAGGAGACAGATTAACATGCAAGCTTAAATATTTTCCCATGCATTCCAGTAAACTAGTCGTTTTCTGCTGGCATTCGAGTGATGTGCTACCATACGTGTTATTTGGATTTTATTTCTCTAAAGATGACAGAACAATTTGAGCAGAGTTACTGCATCACATTTTGTCAAAAGCTTGGTAATTCTCAAAGTGAAACAATTTGTAAGATTCAGCAAGTGTTGAAGATGATGCTATGGGGGGGGGGGGGGTCACACAAATTAAGGAGTGGTTTAATTGATTCAAAAGTGTCTGCACCTCAATAGAGAATTACCAGTGTTCTGGGAGGACAGAAACCACTCAAAAGGCAGCTGTAGTTGAAAAGGTGGAAAAGTCTGAAAACGAAAGATCACCCTTTGACTACACAAGAGATTGCTAAACAGGTTCTGCACGTGAAATTTTTTGCGATGATTTGAACAAGTGCAGAGTGGCTATGAAATTTGTTCCCAAGCTTCTGTAGGTAGAACAGAAAGAATCCCATCTTGCAGTTGAACAAGACCTATTGGACACTATCAATACTGCACTTGGTTCCTTGCAACTTCTGGCTGTTTCTGAAAATGCCATTGAAAGAGTCTCATTTTCAAAGTACAGATGAGATAATGCAGAACGCAATGACAGAGTTGAACCCAATTACAAAAGAAGCCTTCCACAAGTGTTTTTGGCAGTTAAATTAAAAAGGTTGAGGTTAAAGTGTGTGGAGGCATGAGGAGCCTATTTTGAAGGGGATTAGAGAGAGTATCCTGATCCTGCAAAGTAACTAAGATATTTTTTCTGGCCAACTGTCAGATATTTTTTGAACAGACTTTGTATGTTGTTGAAAAATTAACACACACATATAAAATTTTGAAACATAATATAGAGTTTTACATTCATAAACAAGTTTAATTTTTAAAAATATATTCAATATAACGAAAACAATGTAAATATATTTTTAAAGTACTAGAGTGTCGCTTTCTACCAGACTTTTTTTCGAATGACATAATACACCAATTCACAAATTTTTTTAAAAATTTTAAAAATAGGATTTGATAAAATATATATTTAATATGAAATAATTTTGATGGATTAATTAGATAGAGATTACACAAGAAATTATCTTCAAAGAAAGTTAGAGGCTTTCAAAGATCAATTCTAAAAGCTTAGTAAAAAAATTTCTGAAAAATGCTGGTAAATATTTATGTTATCCTAACAAAGGAAGAACATTTCAACTTATCTAGTCTGATATGCAATAAGCAACTAATATGTGTGTGTGTTATACAATTTAAAGTTAGTTTTAAACAATATTAATTGATTCATGGTAAGAATTCAGTAGATTTTAAAACAGTTACTTCAGATATAAATCTGGATAACTAAATGTACTTAAGAAATATTTTTTAAAAAACGCAGAATTTAAAGGAAAAAATTCATCAAAAATTGTCAAATGTTTTAAATGCATGACTTACATATAAATTTTCTATTAAAAAAACAGAAGATATTTTAAAACAAAGAATTAAATAAATCCAAAGTAATTACATAGGACTACAAAAAAAATTATTTTTGAAATTAAATTTGATATCATCTGACTTTAATGTTTTTGGTATACTAAAACTAAAAATGAGGTCAGTTAATCTCTATCATGTACAGTTTTTTTTTTTCAATCTCAAGTAAGCACAGTAATTATAAAGGTAAAAGAAAACAGAGAATCGGCTGAGAGTTTTTATCTATTTCCATGTTATTCATATTATGAAACAGATAAATATTTACTATTATTAGCTGGTCAGAGCAAATAAACATGTATATTTAGTTACTGTTTTTAAGAAAAAGTGTGCTTCTTTTGGAAACTTCATCGTGTATGCTTCCATGGCCTTGACCACTAGGCAGCCACGGTCAGGTCTTACTAAAGAAGAATCATATTAGAAAATAATATAACAAGTTTTTGAAATGTTAAATAGCATTTAAAAATTAAAAATTTTAAAAATGCCTATTACAAGTTTAATAAGCAAATACACAACAAAACTTGCATAACGTTCTGTAGATTTTTAAAAAAATCTGTACGTTAAAGGGAAAAAATGGCTTCCTTTTCATTTTCAGTGCATTAAAAAACAGAATTAGTGAAAATGATCTAATCAAGATTTGGTTGTAGACCTCTGTTATCAGTAAAATTGACATGCTTTATAAAAAATTTCAGCATTGATGCAATAAGAGAAAATAAGTATATGTAAAGATTAAATACATAAGACATTTAACAAATTCTTACGTGACACTTTCTTTCACAGTTGATGGACTTGTAAATATTCGCACAA
Source organism: Trichonephila clavata (assembly GCA_019973975.1). Classification (NCBI taxonomy): domain Eukaryota; kingdom Metazoa; phylum Arthropoda; class Arachnida; order Araneae; family Nephilidae; genus Trichonephila; species Trichonephila clavata. The sequence continues at coordinate 168,658 of BMAO01031563.1, forward strand.
AGAGTCGAACATAGAAATCCGCACTTAGTGATATGAGTGGTACAATGTACCTTCCATATCTATTTGCATGTGATTCAATAGATCTCAAAACTATCCTCAGGGCCTTAAGAAAGAATACATAATGTTATATATATATTTAAAACAAATATAAAGAATAATATACACAAGGTAAATAAATCAGAAACAAATGTAGATGCCCAGTAAACAAAGACGCAAGATTGCCACAGAAAAGAATACAATACAATAACTGGGACTAAAATTTTAATAAAGATGTTAGGACCTTGAATAAATTCTAATAGATGGTACTACCAGGACTATATGCATGTAATCTCTCATGGTAACCTATCTGCAGGGAAGTACTGCATGTAACCTTGTACTTCAGTGCATTTTAATTTGGTATACTGTAAACTGTTGTTGTTGTTATTGGTTCTAAAAATGTCAAGTTTTGTGCTAAATAAAGTGCATTTGCAGGGCACTAATTCATTCAAAAGAAATCTGTAACTGAACTATACATGGTTCTTGTTGAGACTTATGGTGACAATGCTCTGTCAGAAATGACATGCAGAGACTGGTTTTGATGCTTCAAAAATAATGATTTTGAGCTTCTGGATAAAATGCTCTGGTGCATCAAAAGAATTTGAAAACAAAGAATTGGAGGAATTGCTTGATCAAGACTAATGCCAGACAATAGCTGAACTTGGAAAATCATTACAAGTAGAAGGATCAACACTTTCAAAATATTTTAAAACATTAGGAATGATCCAAAAGCAAGGACATTGAGTGCCATATGAGTTGAAGCTGAGAGACCTTGAATAGCATTTTCTCCTGTGTGAACTGCTGCTTCAAAGGCAGAAAAGGAAAGGGTTTTTTGTGCCATATCATGACTGATAATGAAAAATAGACATAGCACATGAACATCATCCGCAAAACCAAATATCTATGGTACAAAGCTTCTCCTCTGCATTTGTTAGCAGGGTGTAATTCCTCATGAGTAGTGCCAACCAAATGAAACTATCACGAGAGATCACTATTGACTACAATTGATGCATTTGAGTTGAGCCCTAAAGAAAAAATGGCTGCCATATGAACAGAGACAGAACAAAGTGATTTTGTTGAATGAAAAAGCTTAACCACATATACATGTGGCAAAAGCAGTAAGTTCTACTTCACTTGCCCCATTCACTGGACATATATAGTCCCTAATAATTATTGCTTATTCCATGACTCACATGACCTGGCTGAGTAGCACTTCCATTCTCATGAAGATACTAATAAATTAGTCGATTTTTCTTCACAAAACACCTATCGTTTTACCGACATGGAATTCATATACTACCAGAAAGATGAGAGAAAGTGGTGTTCCATAATGGACAATACTTTTAGCAAAATAGTTCTTTTATCTCATATTTTAAATAAAGCATTTATTTTGTCAAAAAAAAAGAACTAAGAACTTATTCAAGGTTCCCTGATTTCCAATAAAAAATCAGAATATTAAAGCAATCTATTATTCCATGAAACACTACAGAATCATTAATTACAATTTATTTAAATGATAGAATAATGCAGAAAAATTACTAGTTTTTGAAAGTTAGTCACATTCAAAAAATTCCTTTATATATTTAATTACAAAATAATTTTTAAAAACAAAGCTATACTTCTTTTTTTAAAAATTATGCAGTTATTAGATAGTTGATTTGTCAGGACATCAAGAAAAAACAAGAAATGAAAAATTTAAAGAGCAAAAGATAACATACAGAAATAATTAATGAACAAATTAAAATTTTAATATTTTTCAAAAAAAAATTTCAAACATAGGTTGAAGTTTTTTTTAAGTGTAATTTCAAATTATTATTTTACAGAAAAAACACTTGTAAATTTACAAAAATATATGTAAATACATTCTTATAAAATTATTAACCTTAAAAATTTTGAATTACCATTTCATGACAACAACTCATTTTTGCAGATACAGATCCATACTTTGCATGACAAGCTTCAACACCATTTCCACATAAGATAGCCATATCCGTACAAGTAATCATCAAAAGTCCTAAAATTGTGAAAAATAGTTTATTTTCCAATTTATTCAATAGTAATAAGTTTTTAAACTATATTTTTTCCATTGTGTTTACATGAACACATTATAATTTACCCATTTTTTTTAAATGTACACTTTTGGAGATATTTATATGATTTCCAGGAAGCAATTACTTAATAAACATCTTTTAACAGTCTTAAACAAATTTTTTTAATCACAGAGTTTAAAAAAAAAATGTTAGCAAAATAATAACAATCATATAAAACACAAAACTAAAAAATCCCTTTTGTGTTTTGGAACATATGGAATATATATCTGTAAAAAAGTAATAAAAATAAAACTTGTAACATTAATCAAAATAAAATCAATAACAAATCTTTAATAACTGTGCATATATAATAAATTCCATGTATAGTTTACTTGAAACTCTTTTACAATATTTCATTTACATTAATATTCATTTACATTAATATTTTTTTTAAAATTCTTACAGAATTTTTAAAAAAGCTCCACAAAAATATCCAATGTATCAACAAGTCAAAATTTTATTGAAATAACCATCTTACCACCATCTTTGACACACTGTACCGCTGCGTCTAAAAAGGGAGCAGCAGTTCCGTAGGGATCAAGGTCTACAGCATCAAATCTGTCTTTGAACTGTCGATGTTTGTACATGAGTAATCTATGAGATGGAAGATATATTTTCACAGTTAAATATAAAAATTTTGTTAAAAAAACTTGAATGCTTAACTATCAGGAAAACAATACTATACATCTGAAAACTTAAACTAACACATAAGCAAAGAGTCATAATTAAAAAAATAATTAAATGCAAGACACATTGTTAAAACTGTGTTATTGAGACCACCATCAAATTTTCTCTCATTAGCAAAATTACCTACTGTCTCTAGAACCATATATTACTAAATATTACAATAACAATGTTTTATTTTCAATTAAAATGGAAGTTTTATTAAATCAGTGAAACTTCTTAAAGCAATAAATATTTCCATTCATACAAACTTATTAAATGCAATACCTCTGTACAGTTATGCATACAAAACTTTTATTTGCTTCATTATACATGCATATCTTAAATTGTATCACCTCATTTTTTATACCATATAAAAATCTTGGTTGCTTTTTCTTCATTAGTACCATTTCATATATAAACTAGTTTACAATAATATAAATAAATATTCACAATATATGTGAATATCATTTATGTAAGTTATCTTAAGATGAAGCTTGAAACGTACATTTGGGATTCATTCGAAAATTTTACCAATATCAAAATTTATTAACATATAGGTTACCTGAAAAAAATATCTCAATGCATCATTTTTTTAAAGTTTAATCATGTAATAGAAACTTAAAATACTGCTCTTTATAATTTAAAAAATTATCTTATTGACAATTCAAGCAAAATTGAATACGAAGATATATTCAGTCAAATAAGCATTTCTTCCACACAAAAATAAATAAATAATTGATTTAAAATTCATATTTAATTTACTTATTTTTTATTTTGAATATTAGCCTTATGTTTATTGTAAAATGTTCCATTAAAAGTTGTCATTTGTAGAGGACAATTGAATTTTCATAAGTTAATTTATTAAATTCAAATTTTCCACATCTAACATATCTATCATAACAACCATGTCATTTCATTTTCATGTTAACATAGTTCATTTTAAAGAAGCAAAGGCTGTTTTTTTCTTCTTTTTTTGTTTGAAAATACCATGTACTCTGTGTTTTTTTTATTTTGATTAAAAAACCTTTTCAGTAATTTGACTGATAGATTCTTGTGTATTTTCTTCTCAAAATCAAGAACAAGCATTCAGTATTTTTCTTTCTGGGCTCCACTTCCAATCCATTTTCCTCACTTCAATGGTATACATAGTTTGGTCAATGAAATTCCTTTTTCTGCCATGTTTAGAATGACAAATAAAAATGAAAGGAAAAAAAGCATGTAATATTAGATTTTTTGGTATGCACAATAGCAAAGAGGTAAAGTGAATGGCCTATAAATGGCATGGAAAAGTAGCAAAATTGCCAGAAATGTTGCTTTGAAAATTGGTTTCCAGCTAAACTAGAATTTCATCCCTTTTTGACTCAATTGCATCCAAGTTCAATTTAACAAGTGATTTAATCAAAATATATTCTTAAAAAATCCCAATTTTTATAATGTAAGGTTTTTTAAACAAATTTCTACACATTTTCTCCATTTTAAAATCCAAAGTAAGATAAAATTATTTTTCAAGCAGATTGGTACATTTTCTACCTTTCTAAAGCTGTCAAATTAAGATGAAATAGAGTATAGAAAACTGTGATTGTATTTTAATTAGAGTAATCAATAATTTTTAGTTAAAAAGAGACAATTATATGCATTGATTAATGATAGTTTCACTATAATTAAAGAGTAACAAATTTGAAATTAATATTGTTCTAAAGAGGTACAGAAAAATAAGATTTTATTTCAAGTTTCAGATAATAAAACACACATTTAACCTTTCTTTTTTAAAGTTTGGATTTATTTTAGTTCATAATATATTCATTTTAATATTTCTGACATATCTACATATAATACCACAAAAGTACCAGCAAAAATTTTAAAAAGCGTAATATTTTGCAATTATTTCACTGGATTTTCTTTTTGAATCCATTTTTATATTTAGCTTACTTACGATGCATCCTCATTAGCTGCCTCGATAATATTTTCAACTTTGTTATGTTTGATGTTCCTTTGTATACTTAAATAAGCTCGTGTGTCTCTGTCATTTGCTACAACTTTAGCAAGATTGGGAACTTCCTTAGCGAAACGTATAGCCCTAAGACCTGATGCTGATAAGCCTTCCAAAACAGATATACCTTCCTAGAAAATTAAAACACACTTTCTAATTATGTAGTTTCTTTCAATACATATAAAAAACACAAAATACCCTAAACATGTTTTAAATTATTCAGTTACTTCAAAACATATAATTATATATAAATTCATTCAAAATCTAAGAAAGACCAAATATAAAAATTTCCAGGAAAATAAAATCATCATTATAAAATATTTTCAGTATATATAAAATATAAAGAAAAAGGAATTTTGGTACTTATGCATTATCCCAACAATCCTCAACTATATTAACAACTCGCCAAGTTGGCTTTATTTCATATAATGTCGCCAATAGGTTGCAATATTACATAAGTATTGGAACTTTTTATTTTCTGATAAATATTCAAAAATAATAAACAATGAAACACTATCAATATATTAAGAAAAATATCAATCATTACAATATGAATACAATAATCTATATATAAAAGTTTTCAATGTTTTATTTATTCCACTTTTATCATTTTTAAAGAAAAAGGTTGTTCACATGTATTAGCTTGTCAAACATTTATGTTGCATTAAAATATGCTGCCAATAATGAAAACACGCACCATAAATACTTGACCACAATAGACAAGATCATAAGGGATTTCTTTTTTCTGTTGTATTTTTTGCAAGAAATGGTTAAAATTTGGGCAGTTAACATGTTATACTATTGGCAAAGTCATGAAATGAAGAGATGTTGTCAAATACTGCTGTATGCAGACAATAACAGAAAACTGTTCACAACCGTGTACATTACCATAATCTTGTTTGCACATATGATGACAGCATCAGAGACATCTTTTGATTTGATGATGCTTTTTATAATTTTGCAAAATTAGTTGATGTTATATTACATAAGTATCAAAATTTGTTATTTAAAGAATTAAACCAGCAAGAGCATGTTAAGTACAATATGTCTTAACTGTTTAATAATAGACAAGACACCCTTGAATAATGCAGTAATTGTAACATATTTAACTTTATAAAAAATTTAATTGGATTTTTATGTTAAAATAATAGTGTTTAAGTAATGAAAAATGATTCAAATTTAGTTACTTATGCAAAAAAACTGGTGTAAATTCTACAAAAATCTTTACCAATTTAATGGTCATTAGACCAACACACAAGTGACCAAAAGGTAGATAAAACTTGTTTCAATGAAAATATTAGTTTCCAAGATCATTATTACTACATGTATTTATTACTTTACTCAAGTTAACATGATTATTATTGGTTTTCAATATTTTAAAAAATATAAGTCCTATTACAATGACAAAATAATAAAAACAAATATTCATGAAGTTATTTGTATAGTAGAAAAACATTATGAAACAAACTAATTCTTGTAATGATCAAAAGTGCATTTCATATGATACAAAATTATACAATCTTTTTCATGACGTACAAAATTTAAGCATAATTCAGTTAATCTTAGTTTCTAGTATATTAATGGAAATATTATGGAATTGTGGATTTTATATATCATTTTAAGCATTTGTACAATATGACACACACAAAGGAACACCCAAATATATATATATACTAGCTGTTACCCGCCCGCTTCGCTGGGAATTTCATGATGTTTTATAAATTTTTACTGCTTATATATATGTATAAATTATTGATATCTAAGTCCTGCATTAATAATTCGATTGTATTGAAAAATATACTTATACCTGTAACTGTCGCCTGTTGATAAAAAAAAGGGGCAGAACTCATCTAATTTGTGTTTTCTAAAAATCTCTAAAATTGAAGCATAGAATGATGTTTGCTCTTTCGTAACCCAAAAACCAAGTGGATTCCCGCAAAACCAATTTTGGGTGGATCTCTACTCCGTAAATTGAACATGCAAGCCAAATTTCAAGTCTAAATCTAACAGGAAAAAAAAAACAAAAGTTTTACTATCAATATCCCCGTAATCCCGTTGAGAGCCGTTTTCCAAAATAACCGCTCTTAGCGGATTTCAACTCAACAAAAGAAAAATGCAAACCAAATTTCATTATTATAGTCCTTATAGCTCGAAAAAAGTAATTTTTTTTGTCAATACATCCCAGTAACCCCCTGCTGCCCCAGAACTTGATTTGCTTAAAATACATTCTTAGTGGATCCCTATTCAACAAAAGAAACATGCTTAACAAATTTAAAATATATGGGTCTAACAATTAAAAACATGAATTTTTTTCTGTAACTCCTTTTGACCCCTCGCAACCCTCCTTGGGGGTCAATTTTCGTTTTACTCTTTGTTAGAGGAACTCTATTCCATGAAAGGAACATGCCTACCAATTTTCAAGCAGGATGATCAAATAGTTTAAAATGGAAATATTTATCAATTACGCCTCTTAATCTCCCGAAATTAAACTTAGTAGTTCATATTCGTGAAACCCATTTTGTAGCGGTTCTCTACTTTACGAAAGGAATCTGCTTATCAAATTTCAAGACTGTACGTCTAATAGTTTAAAAATGGGGATAATTATCTCTAACGCCACTTGAGCCCCCGCAACGCCACTTCTGGGTCTGTTTTCACAAAACCAATTTTGTAGGGGAATTGCACACTATGAAAGGAATCTGCTTAGCAAAATTTGAAGACTGTGCGTCCAATAAATTAAAAATGCAAAAAAAAATATCAATAACGCCCTTTGAACCCCCGCAACGCGGCCTAGGGGTCGATTTTCACAAAACACATTTTGTAGTGTATCTCTATCCTATGAGAGGAATCTGCTTACCAAATTTCAAACTGTGCGTCTAATAGTTTAAAAATAGAAATAATTATTTATATCTGCCCTTAACACCCCTTGGGGGTCAATTTTTCCAAACCTGTTTTGTAGCGGATATTTACTCCATGAAAGAAACATTCCAACCAATTTTCAAGCAGGGAGGTGAAGTAGTTTAAAAACGAAAATATTTATCTAGTACGCCACTAAATCCCCCGCAACGCCATTTAGAGGTCTGTTTTCACAAAACCTTCTTATAGCTGATCTCTACTCTATAAAAGAAATCTACTTATCAAATATAAAATCTGTGCGTCTAATAGTTTAAAAATGGAAATAATTATCTATAACGCCCCTTAAGTCCCGCAACGCCACTTGAGGGCAATTTTCACGAAACCCATTTTGTAGCGTATCTCTACCCTATGAGAGGAATCTACTTACTAAGTTTCAAGACTGTACGTCTAATAACTTAAAAATCGGAATTTCTAACGCCCCTTAAACCCCCGCTTCCGCAAACAATTGCTGCTAATTTGAAATTACAAACAGACACTTCAATTTTATTTATTTGTATAGATATAGATTGGGATTATAATAACTATTGTTTAAATGTGACTAAAAATGTAAGTAAAAAAAAGAAAGGATTAAAACTAACCGTAAAACTTATCAATTTTTTGTTTCTTGCATTGCTTTTTGCTTATGAAGCCTTGATTTATTATTTTTAAAAGTGCATTCGAAACAGCCGATGCTCTACTTAACTGAACAGTGAGATAACTATCATAAAAAAAAATTATGGCACGTGTCAGCGTATTATCATGTGCGCGTAAATTTATTATGTCTCATGAAGAGCATCGGTCGCCAGTAACCAAAACAACGACTTCATTAGCTCAGCTTGGCGTTCATCTTGGCATTCAGTTTCACGTTCACCCGTATAGTTTCCGTTCCCGTAAGAATACGGGAATAAAATATAGCCTATGTCACTCCCTGTTAATGTAGCTTTCCATTAGTGAAAGAATTTTTAAAATCGCACCAGCCGTTTCCGAGATTAGCCGGAACAAACAGACAGACAGACCGACAGACAGACAAAAAATTTTAAAATTGGTTTTTTGTTATTTGTACCGTATATACTTTTAGTGCATTGAGTAAAAAGCTGCTAATTTGAAATTACAAACAGACACTTCAATTTTATTTATTTGTATAGATAAATAACTTTAAACCAAACTTAACGCAAAATAGTACACAATGGCTATTATATTTGCTTTTTCTAAAAGCTGATTTTACTACTTTTCATATCAATACTATTCAATTATTCCTACCATAAAAATTAGCAATAAATACATTATTATTTGGATAATTGTGTGACTTATAGGTATCATTTTGCAAATAAATTTGTAATAACAAAGAGAAACATTTGTTAGAAAAAAGTTAATTAAAGAAAAAAATTAGAATTAATAATTAGAATTAAAAATTTGTTATAGAGATACATATGTTTGAAATTTTAAGGGGAAAAAACAAATCTTCCTAAATATTTATACCTTTGCTACCAATAAAATTCAATTTAGTTGCTAAGAAAATGCCCTAAAATATAAAAATTAAATATGAATTTGTCTTTAAGAGAAATTTCATCTAATAAATAATTAAAATAAATCTTACCATTTTAGTTTCCTCAGAATGATTTCCATTTTTGTTTTTAAATTTCACTGGTGAATAAGTTTTTGCAAAATGTTTCAACACTGCAACACTAAAATAAGAACCATAAAGCAAATAATCTTAAATTGAACATTAATGGTCCAAATACAATTCAATTACTTAAAATTATTCAAGAGAAGAAAAAAAAAGAAATTATTACAAGTTTACTACATCAAAAAAAAAAAATTTAATTAACTAAAATAGTATATCGTAATATTTATAAAATGAAATGCATATTTCTTTACAAAAAATTAACTGGGAGGTACTTTTGCACAAGTGAATTAACAACCGAAATTTGCATATGATTGTTACAATATTATAATTTCTTCATTTCCGTTATTAGGAATTCACTCTGGAAAATAATTCAAATATTTCTTGGGTTAAGATTCAAAATTCTCACCAAAAACAAACACACTTTAATTACTTTACAGCAAGCAATTATTAATTCTGACAATCACTTTTTTTAAAAAAAATTCTTAATTAATAAATGGAAAGCTGTCATGTTGAAAGAAATTTACTCAATACATAACTCTATTTGACTCAATATATAACATTAAGTAATATTTGATTCAAATTATCTTTTGTGCAATTATTTTCTATTTTGTCTTGTCTTTTTTCACAATACATGTTTTTACATTTAGCTGAGTACTTCTCATTTGATAGTTTATTTTGAACAAACCAGATGATTTAGATCTCCAATTAGTTTGGATGGTACTTTTCCATTTCGATAAGGGGAGCATAAAAATGCCACAAAAAAAAATCCCCCAGCAATTGTATAAAAAAATGGTATACTTATGTATTATCACAACCCATTGGTGACATTATATCTGGTACAAGAGAAAATTTTAACTGTCGCAAATGATCCCCCCCCCTCCCCAAAACTGAAAAGTACCATTTTGATTTTTAAGATTCTACTCTGCTCCCCAAAATGTGAGTTAAATATTTAAAATAGTTGTAAGAGAGCACATACAATGTAAAAAAATAATTTTATTACAACACACCTTATCAGAAGTATTAATTTAATACATTCGTAAGACTTGAAAATATTGAGACTTATCAGCAACTTGTGTCCCCATATTGAATTAAGAAACATCATTACAATTTTAGCATTTATGTTAGAAGACAAGAGTACAATGAGTAAATAAATACAGAACAATTCTTCCCATTTTTTGTCCATACTCCATTTGTAACAATAACCCCAATATACTATCAATTTATTTGAAATAACACCTACACGTTACTAAATTAAAGATTGCGAAAATTAAAATCTTAAGGAAATGCACATAAGAAAAACAGTGAACTGAAGAAATATTTCTAGTTTGAAATAGCAATTCAACATATAATGATTTAATTTTAGAATGATGCAGTATATAATTTTTTTTAAAAAAAGCTTAAATGCACGAATAAACATAAAGCTCAAAATCCAGGGGTGGGCTATAATAGGACGCAACCGAGAGAAAATTATTGTAAATTGAAACTGTATTAGACACCAATACCTTAAATCTCGATTAAATTGCTGAACTTCATTATAGAAAACACCATGAGAACTAGGAAATAACACTTCAGCTTTTCCTTCGGAAACAGAAGTGAATGGAGTTTTGTCAATAATTATTAAATTGTCTAAATCATTCGGTTCATCGATGCTCGTATTATCATCCATTGGTAATTTTGTGGTACTGAAGAATCGTTTATTATATACGGAATAAAAATAACGCAACCGTAAAGTGCTTTTAAAATTTATAAGCATAAACGCACATGGAATAATCGAGGGATCAAACGGGTTATAGAAAAATAAAGGCTATTATCCCTTTAAAAACGCTTGGAATTAATTGGATTCTAAGAGAAGAGTGAAACACATAGAACACATGTAGCACGTTCGAAAAGAACACATTGAATGTTAAACAAAATATTCATCGCACTTCACTTCGTTTTCTCTCTAAGAAAATTTAATTTATTTATTTCAATTACAAAGGGGGGGGGGAAATAGCTGGTTTACAAGCCTATAAAATTTCAAATGTCTTATCTTAGCAAACACTCAAAAATTAAAGCAATATTTTAAAATACATTCATAGCCATAAAAATTTGCTCTCCAAGATAAAGTCATCAAAATGAAACGAAATTTTACATAAGTACTGCTTTGATATACGTAAGTGACAAGAAAATCAAAGAAAAAGAATAATTCATTGCAGGAAAAAGTACAAATGAACAAAAATCTTAGTACTCTATTGGACCTCTCTAGCGTGACTGCACGATGCGATACGAAAAGGCCTTTCGGCATGCAAGCTCAGTATGATGCCCTGAGACACCTCGTTTCACAGTTGCTCTAAACGTGCCTCTGGTTCGGCCAAACTCGTAGGCTGTCCAACTTGCTCTCCCAAAAGATCCTAGAAAGTCTTCTTTGGTGACAAATCTGAGGATAGAGTAGGCCAGGGAGGGGTGGTTATGTGGTGGAGGCATTCATGTGACATTCTTGCTGTGTCTGGCAGAGCATTGTCTTGTTGAAAAATAGCTCCTGGGAGCCGTGCCATGAGTGTCAACACATGTGGCTGAAAGATCTTATAGACGTATGTCTGGGCTGTCATTATGCCATAGATGAATAATAAGGAGAACCGTGTATCGTAAGCAAATGCACCCCGTACCATCCCACCAGCTGTGGGAGCGGTGTGTCACTATAAAGTGAAGGCAGGATTGAGGTGTTCACGACGAGGCCTCCCCACACGAACACGGTTGTCATCACTGCTCAAACTGAAACTAGATTCGTCGCTGAAGACGATCTGGTTCCATTCCGTTGCAGTTCAATCCCGTCATGCGCGAGACCCCTCTAATGGAGAGTGGTTGTCATTTTTCAGCACAAGTAATAGGCGCTGTGATACCAGATGTCCATCAACAAAGCATCTTGTGATTTTTCGAAAAGAAGCAAAGATCCGTTGTGAAGGTGTTGCCTAACTCTGGACAGCGACAAAAGAGGCAGTTGGTTCTAAGCGTGCGTGTTGTATGATGCGACGGTCTTGTTGACGAAGAGTCTGTCGAGGACGTCCTGAGCCTGGTCGACGTGTAAATGATCTCTCTTCTGTCTACTGGTTCCAACACCTTCTTAAAGTCAAATCAGGGCGACCTACTTGACGAGCTACTCGCTGAGTTGACCACCCAACTTCCATCATCCCGATGATTCTTCCCCTCTCGAACTCTGACAGCTGCTCATACTGTCTTCGATGCCGGCGTAACAGCTTTTCTACCTCAGCGTTCCTTTTATAAAAGATTAAGTACAATCAAACAAGCTCTGCTTACCTGTTTTATACTCTAAAGAGAACGGAGTTCAACGTCTACTATTGGCATTACGCAATGCTTGATCATGCTGCCAAGTTTTGTAACAATCCCACTGTTATTTCTTGGTGCGCAAATTTTTATGTCAATGAATGTACTTCCAAGAAAACACTGGTTATACAGCTTTAATATCGTGCGGTTCTCCAATCCATTAAATGCTCCCACTTTGAATACATTTAAGCAATTAGAAATTTTTTCCGCTTAAAAAAATATTAGTGATTCAATTTTAAAGGCTAAAGAAAAATAAAAATCTTTAGAAAATTAAAAATTATAGCAGAAAATGAAAATTTAATGAAGGAATTATACTGTCACTCAATTACAATATTGATGTAGTTCTCAAAGAACAGTAAATAATGTTTTCGGAAAATAATTATTGGATTTTTTAAATAGACACACATGCATATTTTCATTAATGACATTAATCAAAGATACTCGCAAAAATTTCTTTTGAGCAAAATACTAGCAGTTCTTACTACATTTTTTCAGCAATATTAAATGGTAGTTGAAAAAAAGCAGAATTTTCAATGTGAAAGAATAAAATTAATTAAACAAAATTATGTTCAATTCTTTGTTTAGAAAACATAAAGATGGAAAGAAGAGAAAAATACTGTAATATATAAATAAAATGACATAAACGAGGTGCTCATTCGTCCAAAAATCACTAGTGTCTATTACTGTACACTGTTGAATAAATTGCGCGATATTTTATTGAAGAAATGGCGCGATATGATCACTAGAAGCATTCGGTCACCTATTTCGAAATGAGGCTGGGGAGGGAAAATGATGTGTCTTCTAAATTTTGTTTCGTTCTCCAGATTTCGCCTCAAGTGACTTTGCTTATGGCCAGAACTGAAAAACCCATTGTGGTGTAAGAGATTTGAGAGCATAAATGTCGTCATTCTTGAGGTTGGAACAATGTTTTTCGACGTAATTTGCTGAGCTCTAGATTAATGGTCTTGGAAAGGTCAAGAAACGTTCTAAAACATGTGTAAGTCAGGATGGTGAAGGAGAAATCTTAAGAGTAACAATTAAAAAAACTTTCTACCTCGATTATTTTTTAGTAATAATTAAAACTGTATAATACTTCCTCGTATATCAATATTTTCCCACAGTAATATTCCTTTTTTTTAAAGAAGGTTATGAAAACCTTTGTATTCTGTTATTTAAAAATGCTGTTGGTATAGTACTAAATAATATATATGTATATCGTCAGATTTTATTTTATTTTTTATTAACGTCACAATTTCAAGCTGCACGAGGATTGTTGGAAACGAACCTCGTAATTTTGAACCCTGGGGAAGTGACGAAAAGACACTTAAACAAATGGAAAATGGCGTGTGTTGAAACGTGTTGATTAGAAGGCACTGCTCTGTAGTGTTATGTATAAGAGCTCAGTGGCTGGCGAGCTTCCTTTTTGTACAGTTGAAACCGGTTACTAAAAGGTCAGTTGCCCTAATAATACAATCTAAGTTTAAATCACATATGCTGTTTTTTAAAAATGTTTTTATATGTACGTGTATTATCTCGTAATGAATGTTTTTTAATAAAACAAAAAAAGTGTTGTCTTTTGGTGATATAACGAACCACCAGATGTAATAACGTGTAAATAATAAAGTTCCCATCGAAAAACGGCGGTGAATTAATTACTTAAATTGTGGTTGAATAAATTTTAAACGGAAAAAAAAGAAGAAAAGAAAGAAAAATTGTGGACTATATATATATATATATATATATATATATATAGCTCTAGTTTGCTTGTTAAGAAACGAAAGCGGATGAAAACTGTTTGTCAAGGAGAAACCCACTTTCTGATTAGAAGTGAATGATGAATGAAGACTCCAGTCAAACTGATTGTAGTCTTGGAAACAAATGACAAACTCAGTGATTAGTAGAGCGGTGGAGGTAAAATTGGGTTTTTAGTTATAATTTAAAACTCTCAAAAGATTACTTAAAATATTAATGTGATTTTAATATAAATAAAATGTAATGTTAATATAAATAAAATGTTATCTTCATGGAAATAAAATATTGAGACCATTTGCAAAAATGCCTTAAAGAAAAACAAGTTATATAAAAGAAAAATCTTAAAGTCAATTCCTACTTTGGTAGTGCCATCTGTTGCAGCTTGCATAGAATAAATGTAAAATTAAAAAAACAAAATTTAATTAATGAATTAATTTTTGAAAGATTGAAAAACATCATCATCCACAGCAAGTTTAAAAAATGTATTTGAACATTTGAGTCGATAAATAAAAAGTATTTATTTGATTGAAAATTCGAACAAGATATATATATATATATAGGGAGAGTGTGAACTATTAGTAGGAATTGAAAAAAATATATGTGCAAGAATTACTCAGAGAGACATCGCAAACTCCGGACAGACCAGCTCGCTATCTGGAAAAGGAATTGTAAATGTGTTGAAATCATCCATAATTTTAACAAAAACTAGATTTTGTTAAATTTATAATTCCTGCAATCACATTAATCAATTATAATCAGAAATAAGAAGCAACACTTCAGTGGACATTGCACTCTTCAAACTTTCACACCACGCCAACTGAAGTCAACGAAGAAAGTGAGTGAAAGGGAAGTGTTAGACTTTTACCATAAGCTTTGTGTTATTATTAATGGGTTGCTTAAGTGCTAAATAATTATTCTATTAAATGCTATGAGCATGGTTTTTTGCAAATGGATATAATTTAAAAATTCAGTGAAAGAGCAAATTAAAAATATGAAAGGATTATTTAAAACATGAAAAGATATTACATAAAAATAAATAAATAACAGATTCCAGTAAAGTTTTGATACTTAATATTTAATGTAAAAGTGTTTACTTGCTCTTTATGCAGACTTCAGCAATTCTAATCGATATTTCATAAATTGTAAATAATTTTACATCGTAATGACTTTGAGTAAATAATTTTTCTTTCAGTTTATTTTAAACAAATTACTTTTGTAGCCTGAAGAAATAGGGAATATGTTCCAGATACAATTTTTTCCTTTTGGTTCTCAAAATTTCGAAGCAGAGAAATAAGGGCTCTAAAAAAACTCCCAAAGATGTATTTTTGTTAAATTTTATTTTGAATAGTTTTTCCGTAAATTAGTGAATTTTTTTCATAATAAAATGTTTTTCTTTAAAATAAACAAAACATGTTCTCAAAAAGTTTTCAGAGTTTGTAAATTTTAGAAATATTTTTAACATTAAGATGTATTTATAATATAGATTTGAGATTTGTATATTTTAATTATTCTCACAAATATAAAACACGTTTTTAAAATGTGTGAGTGACTTCTACTGGTCTTTTTGCAAGTGCAAAAGATATTTAACATAAATTTATTTTTTGGGGAGTAGAGAAAAAATCTTTTATACAAAAAATATCATTTATTGTTACTTAATCCTCATATATTTTCCAATTCTCTATTTATAAGAATAGTTTTTCTTAATCTTTTTTTAAAAAATATGTGAGTAATAAAATTCACACGAAATTCTATCTTTATATATAAAAATTACGTCTCATAGTGTTTGTCCGCGATGGACTCCAAATCTACTCAACCAATCATAATATAATTTTGCAAACTGTGTGTCCATTTCGTCCAACTTAAAACATAAGATAGTTTTTATTTCAATTAATGACGCCATAATTTTTTTTATTGCCGGAAATGTCAAAAATCCGGAAAACACATTGCCAGATTTTGCGAATTTTCCCGTAAGGGAATGATTGCAAAATGTGGCAATGCTCATATGTCTGTGGCAGCAGATATTGCAAACCAAAATGCACGAAAATTAAGTGTCCTGCGTATTTCGAGGTGTGGAATCCGATTTTCAAGTCAGTTTATAAAAATAATCTTATCTTTGTTGGATAAAGTCGGCCGACCGTATTTTAGACACACCATAACAGGGGTTTACATTAAAAGCCTTGAATCGTGAAAACTTGGACCCTGGCATACTTCAAAATGGATAATCCGAATCTAATATTCAATCTGAGAAATAACTGTAACTTTGCCTGATAATTCAGGACGACCATTTATTACGCAAACCGTGATAGGAGTTTATCCTTAATGTCTTGGTGCGGGAAAAGTGCGTTTCTTTTGTAATTCGGAAAGTTTAACGAGAGTTTGATATCGAATTTTAGAAATTCCTGTAACTTTGCCAGATAAAGTCGGATGACCCTAATGACCCTTCCAGGGACTGACCTTGCCAGCTCAGGGGCACAAAAGTAATCTCCAGTTGTATCTAGGAGCGGGAAACGATAATTTGAAATCATATTTCAGAAACTCCACTAAATTTGCCGGATATTGCCTGAAAAAGGAGAAAAGGCAAATTATTTGAGTCCCGCGTCCGGATTTTCATTCTCTCTAGCGAATGAACTTGCTCACGCTGGAGCATCAAAAGTCAGCTACTTGTGCATTTTGGAGTGTGAAATGAGAATCTGAAATTGAATTTTAGGATTTTCGATAACTTTTCCGGATAATGCCAGTCGATCGTGTTTTACACACACCGTAGCAGGGGCTTGCCTTAAAAGCCTTGGATCGTGAAAACTTTGTCCCTGGTGTATTTCAAAACGGATAATCGTAATCTGATATTCAATCTGAGAAATAACAGTAACTTTGCCGGATAATTTAGGATGGTCGTCTCTTACGCAAACCGGGGAAGGAGTTCGCCCTTAAAGTCTTTGCGCGGGAAAAGTGTTTTCCTGGTGTAATTTGAGATGGTTTAAGCGAGTCTGAAATCGAAATATAGAAATTCCTATATTTTTGCCAGATAATGCCGAGGGATCGGAATATTCTCGGACAGTAGTACCAGCCTAACTTGTAGGCGTAGAGACGCAAAAAGTGGGTCTGATTGTATTTAAAAACTGCCAATCCGAATATTCTCAATCCAATTCAAGATAATCTTATATCTACGTCAAATAATGCCAGAAGAAAGTATTTTGCACGAACTGTGGAAGGGGCTTGCTTTAAAATTCTTGAGGAGAGAGAAATTTTTTCCTGGTGTTGTTCTGGTCGGGAAACAAGAATAATCTGAAATCGGATTTTAGAAACTAAATGTAACTTTGCCGGATAATGCCGTTCGACCGTAATGTCCCCCTTCAGATACTGAACTTACAGGGACAGGGGTGTCGAAAGTGGACACCTAGTGCTTCTCGGGGTGGGAACGAGAATCTGGATACGGATTTCAAAAGCTTCCGTGAATTTTCTAGATATTACAGGAATGAGATCAAATGGCTTTGCGTTCGAGTTCCACACCTCCGGATTTTCATTCCCTATAGCAACTAAACTTTAAGGTGCAGTCGTACGAAAATAAGATTGCAATAGGAAATTGCGTCTTCGGGCATTGTTGTCACTTTGTTAGATGGTGGAATTGGAGATTCATAATATACAAGATGCAATGTGCCGTTGAAATACAAGATGCAATGTGCCAAGATGTACCATTGAAAGAAAGAGTGGATTGGCTACAGTATTGCAAATGAATTCAATCATGATCAGGGATAAGTTTACTATGACCCATAAACATTCACTCAAAGCATTATATAAAGCTTTGCAAGATTTAAATGGAAACGAGAGAATATTTGGTGTAGCTGCTGTATTACTGTCTGGTGATTTCCGACAGACATTAACAGCCATTACATGCTCTACTTTTGCTCACGAGATTAATGCCTGCTTAAAACAATCGTTTTTATGGCGAAACGTGGAAACACTTCGACTGTCCATAAACACGCGAGTACATTTGCAAGATGATCAATCTGAGCAAATATTTCCTAACCAACTTACTGATTATTGGAAACGGTGAAGTAGAACTTCCTCCCAATACATAATGCATGAAATAAGCAGACGATTTCTGTTATGTTCTTTAGGCAAAAGGGAACTGATTGAAAATGTCTTTCCAGATATACTGTATAATTATCTAGATAATTATTGCCTCTGTGGTCCTGTTACTTAATCAGAAAAAATGTTGATATTGGGATGAAATAAACTTCCAGACACAGGTTTGTTGCCAGTGATGAAAACAATACAGTAAATTTTCCAACCGAGTTTTTGAATTCTCTAGATGTATCAGGAATGTCACCACATAATCTTCGGTTGGTTCCCTGGTTATTATCTGCGTAACTTCAATTCCCCTAGGTAATGCAACGGTGCACGTTTGATCATCAGAAGAATTATACCAGGAACTTCTTGAAGCAAACATTTTGAATGTAAAGTTTAAACGAAAATTCGGTTCTGCTACTACGGAATCTGTTGCCACGTATTCCACTGATACCATCAGAATCTCTAATTCCATTTAAAGGCTCCAATTCCCGATTCGTTTGGCTTTCGCGATGACCATAAATGAATCTGAAACCCAAATAATATTCATTTGATACTTGGACTTAGAAAATCCATGTTTCTCGAATGGGCAACTAGATGTTACATGCTCACGTGTGTGGAAACCATTTAATCTATTTGAATTATCAAAATACGGGTTACCGACAAAATTTTGTGCACCGCTTAGCGATTAGCTGTATAAAATTGTTTGTTGTTATACTTTAAAATGGAGAAAAATAATTTTAAAAATTGCAAAGAATCAATGTTATTCCCCACATTTATGAAATTAAATCTTCATATGTTGTTACTTAACGACTGTTAGTAATTCATGCATTATACTACACTCAAATAGTAGTTTAATTCAATGCAAAATTAAAATAATTTATTGTTTTATACTTTATTTCACTCCTCCGAAATTATAAACGAAGGTTGATTTGACTGCATTGAACAGCTTCGGATAATATTGAAATAACGTATTAAAACAAAGCCACAGCAACGCGTGGCCGGGTCAGCTAGTCAAAATATAAATATTATGCGAGTTTTATTATTTTTTAAATAACTACCACAAATTTTTTCCTGGAATACTTATAATGTTCAGAGAGAAACTTTTTTGAAATTTTTATAATTTTAAATATTGTATGAAAAAATGAAATTATTTAAATATTTAATGGTAAATTTAATGGTATTCTAATATTTTTAATGATCAAAATTTACTAAGCATGATAAATTTGAAATAGTTTAGATAATAACCTGAATTCTACACGACATTATCAGTCTCAGTCATTGTTCTGAGAATCAATTCCTTAAGAACTTTTATATGAACAAGTTAAATGCTGTTCTGAAATACAATTTCATGTTTCATTCAATTTGTTTAACAAAAATATGTAATTTGCGTGAATAATATAAATTGAGCTAATCCTTTTGGTCTTTTTGGAATGCTATTTGTAATTAAGTTATTATAACATAAATAAAAATAATAGTTATTGTATTAATTATAACTGAACAATGAAAAAAATAATAATAATTTACTGGATATCCACAAAAAGAATAAAAATTGCTTTAAAGCTCGAAAAGGGTGTTATAAACGTTGATATTACAAGACAAGTAAATGGAAATGTTGCAAATTACTTTTGAAGAATGTAAATTTTGTTTACATTATAAAGAAGAAAAATAGGTGAACGAGAGAAAAAGAATAAACTAAAATTTTGGTGATAAATAAAAAAAGGATTTTTTTAAATTCAGAATAATGATATCTGAGCAATCAGAATTGAGAGTTCATCTCAGTGTAAATAAAAGACTATTAATTTGGTTAAGAAATTTCAAACATTGGGCTAAGATTCAAAGAAAGAAAGATATTTTCTAATCAAACAGCAATATATGAAAATAAAATGATGAATGAAAAAAGAATATATCGATTTGACAGATGCCAATTGGAAACATTATTTTGTCTGAGGTGAATAAAATATACTTATTTGGATTATGTTTCGAATTATAAAAATTTAGTTCTATTATACAAAATCTCTTTTTATCATTTTGAACGAATTTTTAATTGATTATTTAAATTATGGATAGTTCTTATAGATACTGTTTAGCTTTAAAATTCTCCTTCATATTATTATCGTCTGCTTGATTTCAATAATACACGGAACTTTAATTTATCTTAATTCCTAATTTATTTTCTGATATAGAATCGTCTGTTGTTAATGTTATGTTACTTAAGTTGGCCTCTTTTTTAATTATTCTAAATATGTTTTGTTTAGTCAGAGAAAAGAATTGTAATGCATAATAGACACTAGTTGAACTGAATATGCATTTAATTGTAGTATATTTTCGAGACATTATCATTCATCTGGAAATCTTGATCGTAAGAGTGATTAAAAATAAAAGGCGTCCAATAGCAAAACTGCTGCTTTCTATTAATTGTCTACTCATACTTAATAAATTCCCATATATTTTTTTCAACATAATATGATTTCACCCAACATAGCAAGGGTATGTAAACAATGGTTTAATTCTAAAGAAATTGAATTATTAGAATAACCAGGAAACAGTGCTGATTTAAATTGGATAGAAAGTTTTCCACACAGCTTAAAAAAATGTTGTTCGAACGTGAAATGTTCAAACAAAAGACAATTAACAGACGGTGCAATTTCATGTTGGGCCAGTTCTGACAAAATAATTCGATGTTGTTTATAAAATTAAGGTCAAACTTTTTAAATATACAAATTTTATTTTTTATATCAGCATTAATTACTTTTAAGTGGTGTATAACATTTGCATTACATTTACGTATTATTTTAAGTGACATAAAAGTTCATTTTCTATAAGCATAAAAATTGAAGGAACATAAATTTTTTAAAAAACATCACAGTTAGGATCTCCCCGAGTTATCTGTCGCTTATTAAAACACTTTAAAAATTCAAATTAAAGTAAAGTGTATGAGCTGTACTTTTTCTTCAAATAACGGTTTTGTCAAATTTTGAAACTGTCATTAGAAAGTTGCATACTCTCAGTTTATTTTCTCATTATTCTCCAACACAGATGGACAAGAAAACGTTAGTGACACTGGATGCAAGTCGTGTATAAAATGAGCTTCAGTTAGAGAGGAAGCAGATGCACCAGGAACTGCAGAGTGTTGACTTAGCCGAAAATACATTGTTAGTACAGCTGTACTATTAGAATGGATAATCTTTTACTCCAGCTTTATGATCCTATCGAATAAGAAGGTTGTTGAAGATTTCTTGCACGCATCTTTTGGTGAGAGTTGCGTGCTGAGCAGCCACTTCCATCATGCTTAGCCTTCCAGATCCCCAGACATCATTCCGTGTGATTAAAGTTTGGGGGGGGGGTGACCTGAAATCTCAAGGCAACCACGATCTTCCGACTTAATTAGGGATGACTACACTCGACATAAATTTCTTACCATACCTACAGTACAGTCCTGTTCTCAACATTGTTCCCTCGACTGCAGGTGTTGTTGAAGAATGACAACTGACATGTTGAACCTTTGTAAAAAGAACATCGTTTATTGCTAAAAATCAATTGTCATACAAAGAATTGCTTTTGTTATATGAAGCACCATTGTCCATTGTCATGTGTGTCAATTTTTACTTCTCTATCTACATTATTACGTTAATTATTGAATTTTCAAATGTTAGCGGACTTTTCTGTCACCTGATAAAAATACAGGGTGATTAGCTACCAGACCAACAAACTCTCAAGACGTGTAGAGGTCACTAAGACGACTCGGAATCACACATAGGAATGCAGGGTTGCAAATGGTGTTTAAAACTACGACTAGAAGTCACCTGATAAGATTGAAAGTAATGGTACATGGAATACCTGACGTTCTGGAAAATCCTCCAGACAGTTTTGTGGTAGAGGGTGCTGAAAGGGAGATTTCACGAACACCAAATCTGCTACAAGTCATTATTTATGATCCGTTTTCCGAGGTAGTACGATAAACTCGTGTTCAAACGAGGAACTACCGACATGCTGATAGTGTATGGAGATGAGGATTGTAACGGGCACGCCACTCGGTGGTTGTACCAGAAACGTTACCCAAACTGGAGTGTTCTACATCACACAACCTTCGGGAATGTGAACAGAAGGTCACGGGAGACTGGTTCTTTAACGAGTTAACTGGTTCTTTTTGGTGTATAAGACGACCGTTCCTTCAGTTGAAGGAATATCTGCAGCTTCCGAGAGGACACGAAATTTGCTAGGAATCTTCCAGAACGTAAGGAATTCCGTGTAGAGCCATCGTCAGACCTGTCAGATGACTTCTGGGCGTATTTTTAAACACTCCTGTTGTAATACAACCTTTCAATAAAATGTTTTCTGTCTGATAAATGGGTTAATGTTTATGTTCTTTTTATCTGCTTTGCACCATCTGAGGCATTTGCGATCCTGCATTCCTATGTTATTCCGAGTTGTCTCTGTAGCGCCTACACACCTTGCAAAATTGTCGATCTGGTAGCTGATCACCCTGTATAGCATACTAAGCATATGAATTTTCTACAGTATTACTGAAGTTATCCTAGGAATCCGATGTTGATTTCATGAAAAATGAATAATTATTGACTTTCCCAAACATTTTGACATACGGTCTCATTTGGGAAGATCTCAAATGAATATTCTTAACGTTGACAATGCATGTACTTCATAGTCTTACAAAGCATTTATAATCAAAAATAAATTTCTAAGAGATGGAAATTTTCAAATTTTTTTTTCCCGATTATTTTCGCATGTTCCAGTCATTGGGTCAGATTAAATGATCTCAAGATTTACCAATTTCGAATAAAGTCCGATTTCCTTTTTCTAAACTTAGAAACAGTAAAAATAAATTTTTCGCCTTTTTTGGCAAAATGGCATATGTGGTCCTTTCGGTCACTCAAAAAATTTTCTTTTCTCAAAAGTATGTGGGGCGTTTCGTGCACACGATAATAACAACTATGCCTCTAATGTTTTGGACTGTGTTAACCATAATGAAAAATACAATACTAATGTTGACCACATGTATTGATAAGAATCATGTATAAGAGAACAACACTACTACTCAAAACAACTCCTTGTCTCTTTTACTGACCTTGTTTTGTAATTTAATTCACATGTGTTTAATCTTCATATTTTTACTTTTTTCTGTTTGTTAATTGTTATTATTTTATACCTTGTCATATTCATTTCTTTTGTTCGTGTACCCTTGCGAAGTTTCATATATTTGTTTATCTGTTTCAAAAAGAAAGTTGTGTGCCTCCAGTATTGGATCTTTTTTTTTCCTCATTCGTACCACGGACTTTAGACAAAACCGCTTTTATTAATCTTTATCTTGCTATTAAGTCCTAAATTCAACTACCTTGGAATGGTTTGTTTTGAACTAGACATATCTTTCATCACATTGCTTCATTTTTTTTCTTCATTTATCTTCATTGGTAAAATATGCTGAAGGAAATGAAAATTCCATCACCAAGAAAGATCTATATCAACGAAATTTGGTAAGCGTGTTAATACATCTGAAAGATGACTGGTTCAAATTTCGCGTTAGGAGCATGTGTGTGGTGCTAGTTGTGCCACTTTGAGGATGCAAATCAAGTGTATTTTAAATACGCACTATATAGTTCGTGAGTGTTATTTATCGTTAACATTTGACGTAGTGAATTGTTGTTAGTCAAGAATGATTGTAGGAAAACGAAGAAGCCATTATTAACACCTGGCTCAGTTTGAAAGAGGTAGTATATTTGAGCTAAAACAAGGTGCACTTTCTTTCCCCAAATTGCAGAAAGTGTTTGATTTTTGGCAACAGTGATTGCAGGAAGAAAACTATGGTCTAGCCACGCACAGGTCACCACTGACAGAGAAGAGCGCGGTTCTCGCCACAGGACTGGGGAACATCGTAGTGCATCTACAGCAGAAATTACAGTTTTTTTCGGCACCAGAGTAACACAGTGAACTGTAACAAATTAATAGTTCGATAAATAACTCCCAGCTAGACGCCCTGTAGTGTTCATACTATTAGCTCCAAATCACTGTCATTTGTGACTTTAGTGTTGTCACTCTAGAGATCATTGGAGGGTGCATTGGCGATGTGTTGTGTTCCTCACTCAAAGCTGCTTCTGTCTTAGAGCCAGAGATGGCTGCATATTGATTAGAAGAAGGCTAAGCCAACGCATGCAAACAACCTTTCTGTGACCTAGACACCCTCGGCCTGCACCTAGAGTTATGATCTGGCGTGAGCGATTTTCTTTGATTCCAGGAACACTCTCGAGGTTTATTCACACACCCTGACTGCAAACTTGTACATCAGGCTGTTTGATTCAAACTGTTCCACTGCCATTTATAAACATTATTCAAGGAATGTTTTCCAACAGGATAACGTGTGCCCTCATACTCTGTTGTAACCCAACATGCTTCATTGCGTGTCAACGTGTTATCTTTGCCTCCTAATTCACCAGATCTTTCTCCAATTAAGCATGAATGGGATATCCATGGACGGTAACGACAGCAATGTCTACAATCAGAATTAAACAACATTATATGAACCGACCAATAGCAAAAAGCATGCAATTCCATCCCACTACTTGATATCCGGTACTTGTACGGCACATTCTATGCACGTTTACACGCTTGCATTTAAAATTCGGTTTTTAAAATACCATCATTTCACATTTGAAATGGCTCTTCGCGCTCTTACATTAACCGATGACCTTGAAGCTTTAATAAATTTAAATATGTTACTAGAAAAATATATTGCCGTAGTTTCATAAGTATACAATGATTTTTCTTGATGAAAAGATTTCTTCCCCATCAGTGTAAGATGTAGTTGAGAGTAACTTGGCACGGCTGTGAACTAAAAACGAACTTGTTTGACTTTTATTAGTATTCGTTTGTTCGAAATAAAATTTGTGCAAAAAAATGTATGCAGAAGTTTTGTACAGATTGCAACACTATTGGTATACAAAAGAGAGATGGCTACACTACTCAAATCCGTAGAAATCATTGGGGTTGCAATATCTGTTCAAGATTCTTTTGCTGCATGTGGAACTTATAACTGGAATCCATCAAGCTTGGGGCCCCTACTAGCGCTGGAGGCCGCCAGCCGCTTAATCCGCCTCCGCTCGTGAGTCACCAGCAATTATTAAACGTGTTCTTAATTTGGTATTGATAAATTAATTATTTTATGCATTGTGTAGTACTGATACATTTATAAGGATATTATATCAGTGCGAATGTGTATTTTATTTTTTATTATGTCAGAATGTAATTTTTTGTTTTCTTTCAGAAATTAATAACTTTTTGAAATCTTTTAATTTTGTCCTTTTGATACGCTCATGCCCCTCCCCCTCTAAGAAGGGTTACCTTGCCTTCCTAGGGGGTACGTCTCATAGTTTAAGAAGCGCTGATCTAAAGAATTGTTTGTACTTACGTATTAAACCGTCGCCCAGTCTCGCAAAGTCAAAAGGCTTCGCCATTTAGAAAAATGTCGCCAAATGCTTCCGTTGTTATTATTGTATTAAAATATGCATGAGAATAGTTTTCCAGGGTTGTATGTATTTGTCTACGCCTTTTGATTTGAAGAAATTGATCGACGGTATAATACATAAGTAGCAATTTTTTTAATTTCTAGCAAAAGCATTCACTAATTGTATTATCATTTCATAAATAAAAAGGTGCACAATATATGTATAAGAAAACTTTATCCACAGCCTTTTATTTCTAATGTTGATCAAATATAAGTATGTTAGAGATACAAGCCGCACACACAGTAATCCTCATTAATGTTAGGACATATTTTGTGTCAGGAAACGTATTTCCAGCTTGAGCCTTATGTGTTATTAAATATGAGTTAAAGACAGAAATTAGTATTTTCAGAGGTTTCATGTTGTAGATAAGCTTACAAAAATTATGTTCTTACCTATATAAACGCCGCAGCAGCAGCCTAATCTTTCACCGATCGCAGCTGGCGTGTCATGAAGTCGTGCCCTAACGCCACTGAAGGTCAGTCGTATAGAGGAGCTGAAGCGCTTTAAAACTGTCATGGTTCACGCCCTTTGGAGTGATCTAAAATTCGAAGAAGAGGTAATTCTAGCTTAGGTATCGTCCTCATCACTTGACTATGGTTTAAAATTACGAGGTCCGTCGCCAAGAGCACTCGTGTTGGTTTATATGAAATGTTAATGAACGCTCCCTCCCATTTGTATATCAACCGAATTAAAAAAGGTTTAAATAATCTGCGTGCTTTGAAAATGCTAGAGGAATAAATAAGTTCCACACAAGAATCTCAGGAAAGTAATTATTTATTATCAAGTGAACTTACAAATAACTTTTACATTCACAAATATCATAGTGTTGCAGTTGTGGATACACTTAGATCATTATTATAAGTGCACGTGCTTATACAAACTTGTGAAGAAAGCATCCAGTTATACACATTCCAATTCATAATCGGAGGAATCGTACATGGCAATACATTCCGTTTAGGAGTTCACACAATATAACAACAAATAAATAATACAATGAATTTTTTTAAAAGAAATCATCAAGCATCTTAGCAAAATGCTTCGTATACAGAATACATGCAAGTACGTTTATTTTGAAAACCATTTCAATAAATAAGTGCTACCAAAGATAACATTTAAAAATAGATTTTAAATCAAAGCTATGGATAAGTTTTAACATTGGAAATGTTCATAATGGTTTTTTGTCACTAGAATTAGTTAGTATATACAAATAATAATAATCTCATTATTTATGCCTTCTCTATAAAATTACTAATAAATTTATACGGCCATCTTTTTCTTAGTAATGTTATGTTATGATATTTTTGGGATTGAAGTTGATGTGTGTGCATATAAAAAAAAATTCATTTACAGCTTATTACCTAAAATTAATTGGAATTTCAACGCCATTTTTTATTTTTATTTATTTTGTGGGAAGAAAGTTTTTTTAATGCCCACTGGGAGTTATACAAACGTACATCAAACGACGTTTTGCATTTCATTTGATATTACATTACATGACATTTATAAAGCATAGTTTGTGAATACAGTAACACTCCGAACTTACTTGATAAATGGGACTGTAATACCCACATAAGTCGAATTCGCGTATATAATTTCTCATGTATATAAATTTATTATAAATGCATATAAATTTATTTTTAGTTGGAGCCAAAAACGAAGGAAAATAATAATTTGGAAAAAAAAATGTTTAATAAAATCTTAGATAACGCAAAAACAAAATCGCAAACCGAAGATATTTTGATGTAAAAGATTTCATAAAATC
Source organism: Trichonephila clavata (assembly GCA_019973975.1). NCBI lineage: Eukaryota > Metazoa > Arthropoda > Arachnida > Araneae > Nephilidae > Trichonephila > Trichonephila clavata. The sequence continues at coordinate 196,376 of BMAO01031563.1, forward strand.
TAACAAGGAATCTGCCGGCTCGAAGATTTTTTTCTCTAGCAAAATGTTCTCAAAGCATGCTAATAATTTTTTAAATCTTTGTTTTGTTGAAAAAATACACTCTTTGTCAAAATCTATATTTTCTAAAATTTGTAACCCTTTTTCAGTTATAAAACCGAGGCTTTCACTCAAATTCCCAACCCTTATTCGATCTTCTTATTGAACTAGGTCTTCTAAAGACTCGTTCTTCAATGTCTTGCTTTTGCTCATGCATTTCTATGAGCTCACCCATTGTCAGTCTGGTTGTGGGGTGTCCATTAGTTCTTGAATTTTATCATAATCCACTTTAAAATTTGTTTGCCTAGCTACCTCAACAACTTCTCCAGTCACATTACCAATTTCATCAGGTTCTGGCACTGATTCCGTCGGAATTTCAGAGATGGGGGAGGGGGGAAGGACACAGTTTTTTCCAAATGGACAACAAACAAAAAACGAATCGAGGAGATTTGAAAATTACATAACTAAGAATTCGCTTTAGTCGAGGTATTACTTTACTAAAATCTACAAAAAGAATTATAAATTAGACATATTTTATATGTTTAGAAATTTAAGAATTAATATATATTACTTTCCTGGAAATTTCAAAAAACAGTGATCAACACTTAGTGAGACATTTCAAGCTGTACAAAACTATCTAGTTCTATTCTTTTGTGCTTTGTAGCGCACAAACGGCAACGCCTGTATTTTTAAAAAATTAAAATTGGCATGTGTGTGTGTGTGTGTGTGTGTGTGTGTGTTGTCACCAACTTAAATAAATCGCACATCATCTAAAACAGTTTTCTTGCTACTCAGGAAATTTACAAGTCGTATTTTGTGTTTACGTCTTGAAATTCCAGAAATTAGTTGTACTAGCCCGGTGCTGGCCACACAAAACATAGGTTCGACAATAGTTCTTCATAGATATTTTAAAATTTAATAAAATTGGTGCGATGTATGCTTCCAACCAGTGGCGTAACTTCTAAAGGACTAGGCATTGCCGAACATCGGGGCCTTAAAGCTTAGGGGGCTCTCAGATCCTGACCACCAAGCAAGCCGAATTTGTGAGGATTTCTCCCACCTTTAAGATATAAAAATAACAAGTTGTAACTCAACTTTTATCATGGCAACTCAGTTGAAAGCAATTTCGAACTTGTAAGCATCCCCTAAATTCATTCTTTTATTTTATTTTCAATATTTTCATTTTTCTACAAAATGTTACTTAGAAAAAAAACTTCAAGTCTCATGAAAAATCTCTTACCATACTTATTTTCTTACTGGGATGTATAAATAGTTTTTTTTTTTTTATGATTTGAAGAAACAAAATATATGATTTTTAAGGAATTGAATTTTTGAACAAAACAAGAATTCGATTCTAGTACACTTACTCACACAAAATAAATATTTTATTTCTATTGTCACGAAAAAAATCTTTGAAATATTCCTATATATTAATTTGTTTGCTTGATAACCATTTTAGATAGTTTATTTTTTGCACCAGGGATTTTTTGGATACCTAGCTATATCATTGCTTCCCACGGCCTTATAAAGGGTTAATTCATGATGATACTACGATTCATAATTTGTATTGAGGTATAAAAATAATTTTTGAGTGTTACGAATAATGTTTTCATTGTGATATTAGATTTCAATTTTTATTTAAAAAATTAAATATTAAATTGCTACAATAAGTACTCAAAAACTTAAATTTGTTATTTTTTTGCCAGATGGCATAATTTTTTCTCATTTTATGTCCTATGAAAAATAAATGTTTCCACAAAATAATAGAATTTTGTCAATATTGTAAAATTAATGGAAAATCTTTAGTTTCTAATTTACACATGTAAATACACAACTTTACCCTCTTGAAACTTTTAGATGTGGCTCTTCTACCATATATCTTCAAATTAAAATAGAAAATATTTCCAATGTTAAAAGTAAACGAACTAAAAACATATAACGTAACATATACACACTCATGTAAGTATTAAATTCTGAAACACGGATGGAAGAGTTTTTTGTGATAATTATTTTCAAACTTTCCAAAGTTTCTTTTAATGTATTAATTAAAGAATATAAACATCCACATAAATCAATAATAAAGTAACACATATGAAACCAGTTCATTTATTATTTTAATTAATAAAATGGATTTGCGTCTATTTTAATAATAATAAAAGTGGGATGATTCTCAATATAAATTAATATTCATTATAGAATTTATTTCAATAATTGAATTTTAAGTAAAAGATTTATTCTTAAGAAACTTAATGAACTTCTAAGATGTCTACATAACAATTCCTATATAAATATTACTTTATTATTTGAGTTTTTGATACCAAAATATTTTTAAATATTTTCTTATTTGGTTTCAAATATACCTTGGATTATTTTTATAAATTTTGATCCAATACCTTGATTTTGAAATTTTTACTATTTAAAATTAGTCAGTCTAATGCTTGTACTTCTTTTTTTCTTTTTTTAACTTTAAAGAATGTATAAGGGTTGCCAAAATGAAAGGCGAACACGTGCAATTGTGCCAGAACGATTGCAGCTGTAACAGCGCCATCAAACATGGATATAGAGGTAGGATGTGTACACCATTTACGACGTACAATAATGAAACCTGTTCGTGGTAGAGGAAATAGATCAAAAGTTAAGTCGTGCTATTCATAGATGCGTCCATTTCGGATCAATACGCGGTACTATAGTTTCTGATTGTGGAAGGTGAGTTGGATGGGGACATTAATCAGCGAAAAGGGACAATCTATGGCAAACATTGCTCAGTTCGAACAATTGGTTGCTAAATGTTTCGTGAAGGGTGTCAAACGATATCAAATCTCCATGACAATTCCGTCCCAAACGTCTTTTGTGAAACCCCTACAACCTCAAGAGATTCCATTGAAAAATGTTGGAACACCCGTCATACAGTCCGCATTTATCTCCCGGAAACTTTCCACGCTTTTTTCCACTAAAGAGAGCTTTGCGCTTCCTTTCGAACGATGAGAAGGAGGAAGCTACGCAGGACTTCCCCGAGAAAAAACCATGATTTTTCTACAGCGAAGCATTGACTTAATGTCGAAACGGTGGGGCTTGTGTTACAACCCCCATGGCGATTTATTTTGATTTCCAATAAAGGTATTCTTTTTTGATTCAACTTTTCATTTGGGCAAACCTTACATATTTTGAGGATGTTTGAATGCAGATGTTTCGAAAGTGTTTTAAGTTCTATTCGTTCTTTGTATTCATATACAAGCTAATTATTTTTTGCTACATAAAATAATCTTGGTATATTTTAATTAAAATATGAGTTTCTTTTCTTTCAAACAAACTAATCAGATGCACAATATTTGATTTATGAACTTACATTCATATCGTAATAACATTTATAAGAGTTAAAGTAATGTTTTACTAAAGTAAGAGTAGCTCTATCAGATATATTATTATAATATTATGAACTTTTAATATAAAAACGTTAACAAAACCTATATTTCTCAGCGAAACTCTTTATTAAACACATGTCAGTTAATTTTAAGCCATTACAATATGTTTTGCTTTAGTTTTTTAAAAGTAATTTTTTTTATTTATGCAGGCTAAGCAATTTTTTAGATATCGATATATATGTTGTTACTATTCATTCTCATTTCTAATATAATAATAATCATTTCAAATTTACTATAAAAATGAATTGCATTCAATGTTGTAATATGTAATGAATTATCATACACATACAGAGATGATCATGAATGCCATAAGTCTTTCAGTAATGTTTGAATGTTGTTAAGAATTATATCAATACTCTGCAATTTTAATTAATTTTTCTCTCAAAATCATTATAAGAAACTACATTTTTCAATTTCTACAATTAGTTCTCACACTCTCCCTGTAGATATATACATATATTTGTATCTATATCTTGTTCAAATTTTCAATCGTTAATAAAATACTTTTTATTCAACCATTCAAGTTCAAATACATTTTTTAAAACTTATAATGGATGACACACACACACACACACACACACACTTGATGTTAACACAATTTTTTCAAATATTAATTCATTAATTAAATTTAATCAACTAAAAAAATTTTTTTTGTTGACCTCAGTAAAAAAAATTTTTATATTACTTGTGTGCGGTGGGCTTATTATATTTTCGTTAAATTAATTTTCAGTTAAATTGTTTTAGAAAATCATAGCTTGAGAAACATTCATTTATGAAATGTTGCTTGTTAAGGAATTGAAGTTCAAAAGGTATATAAAAGTTTAATGACAGTATAATTATTTAATAATAATAATATGTATATGTACGAGAGAGGGACATTCCAAAAGTAAATTTCGTCCTTGTTTTTTTTTTTTGAAAGGGAAGAAGAACGTGAAGAAGAAAAAAAAAACATTTGCCGGAAGAAACCCCATTTGTGGCTGGATTAAACACGGAAGGAACTTCAGCGTAGAAGGAATGACGCAGGTTCCAAACGTCGCAGAAGAAAGAGCAGTAGCAGACCGGCGTGTCCGAGGTTATTCGAGTATAAATTGCAGTATAAATTGAGAAGGCAGGCTATGAATTGACTAGTGGGGCTAATGTGTCAGACATTCATGAACGTCTACAGACCGTGTATGATGAAGACCATTCGGATATGAAGACCCGTGTATGATGAAGACCATTGGACAGTGAAGATACCAACCATTCGGCCATATCTCGCCGAATGGTTGGTAGCTAGTTTTGCATATTCAATGCAAGAAGGGAGGCTGTGGGCAATGAAGGTCAAAGAGGGCATTCCTCCACATCCATGAATGAAAACAGCAATGCTCCATCAGACGTTCACCTGTTTCCTGTATTGAGGTGCATTCTTGGGAAGTAGCTTCCAAAACAGTGCTGAGGGGAAGTAGGCTGTGCTAGAATTTCTTGCATCGCAGAACAAGGGTACCAGTGTGCTTTCTTCTTGTTGTCCTGGTGTATTTTTCTGGAAATAATATTTTCATATGAAAGAAAAAAATGGTGATAACTACTTTTGTGGAACATCTCTCGAACATATATATACATAACTTGGTGATTTATAAGAATTGACTGTTGGCCTTTCATCTATCCATTTTAAAACTTTAATTCTGAAATTTTTTCCAATATATTTTTCTTAACTATTTTTAACCATCCAATTGGTAATATAAAATTGAATGAAAAAGAATGATTTAAGCCTAACTTTCCGTAAAACTTCCCATTAATAATTAAATATTCAAACAGGAGTCTTTTTATTTTAAAATCAAAACCTTTCCAATCTTCTCCAAGACCTAATTGTCTAGGGCAAACTTTCCTGAAGATACGTATCAACAGTTTGGAAAAAAAATATTTGGCATTTGAGGCGAATATTTACATCATAAAAAACTAATATGTTTATAGTGTTCTCATGAGCTTAATTAACTCGTTCTAAGGAATCGTATGCATGTAAAAGTTCTTTGAACTGTTTGCTTAGGAAAGATACGAGTGTGCTTACGAGTGAGTCATAGAAGACTGTTAAGTACACCAAAGGTTTTAGGCAGTTTGAAGGTTAGACCACTATTTCAGAGATTCGTACAGTTCTATAGGAAGAGAAAACCCAACATTTTATGTGCGAAAAAACAATGCTTTTCAGTCCTTTCTGTTTGGCTTTGAAGTGTAAGTATCTTTGTGTCTTCTATATGCTTCATAGTGCTTGTAAAATGTATGTCATATTCATGAAGAGTATCAAAGCTATACCATTTCACTTGTACTTGGCTCTTCCAAAGAAACTGAAAATAGAAAAAAAATTCCATTTAGACCGGTAAAAAATAAACTGTAGAAAAAATAAAGAACATGTGCTTCGTAAATTTAATTGCTTGAGGTGTCTAATTACGTTTGGGAACAATGATTTTGAAAAAGCGAATAAATCAGTGCTTCTCAAACTTTCAATATTCAACCCTAATTTTCATCGCACCCTCCCATTTCATACAATAACATTGTATTGAATTCAATTATACTAGACTTTGATGCTAAAACTAGAATGCGACTTAAACCTCTTAAGTGTCACTGGCGTATATAAACGTATCACTCAGCCAAAGAGTTACTTCCCCAATCAGCTCAAAAATTTATGTGACGTCATAGTCACACGATAAAAGCAAACATGTATTTCCAGCTAATCAGTTCACGAGTTTCGTGGTTGTTAATTTTTGCTCTTTGTAGAAACTTCCTTCTAAAAAGTACACATTTGTCTACAATAATACGCACATAAGTATACAAAATGCATTTTGTTTAAAAATACGTGCATAAAATAATTTTTTTTAAATTTTAAAATCTTTTTGAAAAAATATTTTTATATCTCATTTGAACTTCTTTATATAACTATGAAATTTGAAATTTTATCTAAATTTTACAAATATAACAACTAGTACAATTAATTTAATGTCTGTTTTTAATTAAATGGAGAACACTTGTTTGTCTTTATCATGTGACTGCTATAAATTGAGCCCATTATGCAAATTATCAAGAAATTTGGATTTTTATATATTTCATACTTCTGTGCTCTACTGTTTTGAACAATATTTTTTAAAATTTGGTTGACTATGCCTTTGATGACTTATTTTTATCGTTCTATACCGAGCTACAGCGGTTCTTAAACTTTCGATCGCATCTTCTCTCCCCCCGTTTAATTCTCAACCTGACATCGCAGACCCCCAAGATTTTGAGCACGTCTCCCTGACCTAAAATGCTAGTCGAAATACATATTCTAGTAGAATTCTTACATTGGAGGGGGGGGGGGCAATTTAGTGATTTAGAGTCTGGGATGATAAATCTTTCAATTTTTTCATTTTTTCACGAGGTCTTTTAGAGTTGGTAAAAAAGAAAACACTTAGTTACATTAAAGACTCGATGGACTCCCTAGGAAGGCGCTGGGGATCCCTAGGGGTCCACGAACCTCAATTTAAGAACCACTGTTGCATTGGGCTGCTTGTCTATGACCGAAAGATCGGAGACAGAATTAAAAAAAATATATCAGGTTGTTTTTATACAAATAATTGTTCATTATTGACTTATAAACAGCTACATAGAGACATTGTCTTTAGTTAATATAAATGAAATTATTGACACGTATTAAATCTGAAATACCATCATTTTTAGCAATTTTTTAAGACAATTATTTCCCAGGTAATAATAATTACCGCTAATGTTAACGAAGGTTATTCCCCAGAGGATGCTCCAAATCCATCCTACGATGATGGGACACATCAGAAGCTGTAAGAGGGCTGCCAGAAGGTTATACCAGAGGGACTGACGCTTCTCCTGGTACTCAGTAGTGCAGCCACAGAACACTGTGAAAGCGCTGATAAGCGTTCCTGCAAGGAAGAAAGAACTGGGTTTAAACGTGGACAAAGACAAAATTAAATATTACGCTTTTAAAGAACAAGAAAAATAAAGCTTATTTACGTTATGCTATCTATTCGTGCAGATGCCCTGTGTTTTGTTGGATTATTTTCAAGATAAACTATTGATACTTATTGAAATTATTATTATTTTTTTGTGGTAATAATTCTCTATTCTTTTTAGGCCCTTGTATTCGGTATATCTTTATCGAAAACAGGTATAAATAAAGTTGAACAAAGAGTTGTTGACGAATTTCAGGTATTTCTAAGAAAAGTTGGAATTGAAATGTTTTAACTGCTAATTAAAAGATAAAATAATTTGCTTGATATGTCTTAATGTACCTGTTATGTAAAATAAACATCACTGCAAACAACAAAAATACTATATCAAGTAGCAGTACCCCGAAGAATGTAAATTAATAAAAAACCCCCCCCTAACTGCATGTAGTGCCACCCATATAGCCCATATTTATTAAAAATTAACTCATTGCTAAAAATAATTTGTTATACATGTGTTACAACATCATTAATTTATATAAAAAGGCACACCTTTTTTTAAAGAAAATATAACCCATATCAGTGTAGGTTCTTTGTTACAAGGAGAAGACACCAACCCACCCCCCTCCCCCCGTATACCAAATTCTTTTTTCTTACACGTTAAGATATATATCTTGAAAAACTGTCCAAAACTTGTAGGCCTTGTATAAGTATATTGAATATAATATTACTTGTATAAGTAAATATAATAGCAACAATATCAAAATATATACATTTACTTATACCGCTTAAAAATGCTTAATTATTACATATGTGTAATTGAGAATTAGAAATAATTTCAACTAAAGTGAATTAAAAGTTGTAACGTTCTTACCTGAACGCCTAAAGGTGAGGGGGGATTGGAAGAAAAACTAGCCATATTTCAACAAAACAATCTAATTTATTCACAATATTAATCACAACAAAAATTCAATCGATCCACTTTAAGAGATGCACCCAATTAATAAATATGTAGCCAATTAACGAGGTACGCGAGATAAGAGAAAACTTTAATACTAAATACACTTACTCAAGGCGATAACTCTGACTTCTTAGTTATTTAATCTGGATTCAATCTCCAGAGAGCATTCGTCACCTTAAATAATTCAACTATCAATTATTAAATATCAGCGATTCACATTCAATTTGATGAATCTCTGCTCCGATAGCAGTCCATCTTATCTCTCCCTCTATCCTGAAAACCTAGACTATATATAGTAGTCTTAAAATAATCACGTCTTCTTCTTCTTTGAAGAGGAGTTTCATAATAAAATTTTTTTAAAGACCAGAAATTCCCAAAAGGACTATTAGTAAAAGGAGCGTGGATAAACCGTCACAAAGTATATAATTGATTAAAAGTAATATTTTCATATGAGGAAAGCGTTTTTCACAATAAGCCAAATATCTGCCATAGCTAATTTATTATAGACTTGGTACGCACTAAGTACATTTCAACGCAATGTAATATAATAGAAGCAGGCACGCTTTGGCATTTATTCTAAATAACTTGGATACACACAGTAACATCTTGTGGGAAGAGTTTAATATTCATTCTATGAGTGGTTTGGAACTATTTGCTCCTGCAGAAGCCATTTCCCATGGAAACAACGCATTTATGTATTTATCTAAGTCAGTTGCCTAAAGCATGGTTCTGTACTGTTCAAATAAATCTTGGTGATTGGCCTACCACTCGCAAAAGCGTGGATCTAAATTTCATTGTGTGCGAATGTAAGCCCACCTCTGACTTGTTTATTCTAATGGCAGGGAATATTGGCACGGAAGGGGATAAAAGTATTCATCTAATGCATTTTATGTGCACATTACGAACGACAAATAGTACATGCATACATTTGGAACATCGATGGTGAGCAGTTCTTTGACGAAACTGCAAAATAAAAGCATATATGTTTGCCTAAAAGGTGACTATGCTCAGAAAAAGCGTATAAATGAATAATTTTTTTGATACTTAGTGTCACTTGAATTCGAATATAAATATTAAGTTATTTTAAGAATAGTATTGCAAGAAAAATTATCTAAATGCAATGTTTTAGCAAATAATGAAGAAAGAATGACATATTTTCAAAACATTCTCCTTTTATGAAAAATACATCGATAGTAATAATATATTTTGTCTCTATAAATAGTTAACACTTTTATACAGAGCCTGAAAAAGGGATTTTGACTATTCACATTATTTTCTCTAGCCTAATGTATTAAAATAGGAATAAAAAAAAATCAACTTTTTAATTATATAATTCAAATATCCTAGTTCAAGTCCTGTATATAAATCGTAGTTATATATAGGGGAAATATTATTGTTTTCCCTATATATAAAAGCATTTTTCATAAAAGGAGAATGTTTTGAACAGTCATTCTTTCGTCATTTTTTACCAAAAAATTGCGTTTTAAGAATTTTTTCTAGTAACAATGCTCTTAAAACAATTTTATATGTATATTCTAATTTAAATAACACTAAATAGTAAAAAAAATTTATACTTTTTCAAAATTATGGTTTTGAACGCTAACATCTTAATAACAATTAAACGTTCAGAAATTTAATATTAGTTAATTAATTCAAAACATTATTTTTGCCGCTTTTTATTTTATTTGTAATATTGGCCTGTAGTATTTATTACCTGTAATAGTCTATCTGTAATACTAGCTGCACGGCCCGGTGTTGCACGTGCTTTTTCGTGTGAAAATCTTTTTGTCCATCTTTGATCCGTCGGACTAGTCTGTTTCTCCTCCGCTTAGCCCGGCGTTGCACGGGTTTTTCCAAGAGTTTTTATTCCCATGAAAATTTCCCTTTCCCTCTCGATGCCTGCATTTCTGAGTGTGTGTATGTGCGACGTTAGTGATTTATATATTTATGTCATTAAAATTCCTTTTTTTGACATTTCTTCTACTTCTTTCTCTTATGAGACAAGTTACTTTTCCCTTCGCTTAGCCCAGCGTTGCATAAGCTTTTTCGAGTATAAAACTATTTTTACCTCTTTTTTTCCCCATGGATAAGATCTTTCTTCAGATTTCTATTTATAATTTATAATTAAGAAAACTAATCTAGTGTTACTCGCAATAAAACAATGCACGATTTTATTATTGAATAATTAATTTAGTAAAGAATATATATATATATATATATATAATAAAAAATAACGCTGCTTTAACTTTAAAAAAAATATAAGTTTATACCCATTTTTTTTAATAATGAATACAAAATGCCTTACGGTTAGCTATTGAAACGACTGCTTATTTTTGGATGTTTCATTATTCGATTAAAAACATGTAACTATAAAAAAAGAACTATGGAAGAAAAACCTACACACAATAAATACAAAAGTAATGAAGGTTTATTGAATGTATTTAAGCCAACTCTCTCTTATGCTTTAATTAATCATGATCTTAATATCTCCAAATTATGAAGTACATCTTTTTTTTTATCTAAAACTTCTGAAATTTTCTATCCGAGAAACATTGCTTTATAGGGAGAAAAAAAATATAAATATGCATTATTAATCTTACATTCAAGAGTACTACACTTTGCGAAATATTTTTTAACTAAGAATGTAACGCGAAACACGCAAACAACTTGTTGGAAAAATTAATACTAGGCTTAATTACGTTTTAATACCTCTCGTAATACACTGAAGTCTCATCGTTTAATGATAAAGAATTGAGATTTCTTTCAGAATATTTTAGTATGGAAAACTATATTACGTGCATTATATAAAATGTACATGAGATATATTTTATGAATACTTTTCCAAATTTTTTTAGCAATACTATATAAAGGTTGTTATTTTACTGAAACAAATTATTATTATCATTTCAAGGTAGTTAGTGAAGAATTGATACACGTTATTACTAAACTAACACAGCTTTAAAACATTATCTGTGTATTGTAATTTCTTAAGCTCCGTTCTTTAAATTTAGTATTCATATAGAACACTGACTCTCAACCTTTTTTTTGTTGTTGTTGTTGCGGTACATTTTTAACAATTTCAAAATTTGACGGAACACTAACAATAACGTAAGTTTAAACGAATTTTACTTATCTATAATACACTACGTAAAATAGTTTATGAAAATAATTTTCAATGTTAAATAAATAATATGTACGACAAAGACAACAAAAAGTTTATTGAGTAATTAATTACAAATTCCTTACAATCATGCATTTAATAATTGAGTTTTGATAATTTTGTTTATATTTGGTCGTAAAAATGATAATGTCACTCTCATTTCGTTATGTATATTTAAAAGTCTCTATGTTTTTTTCATTTTTATATTTGTTAATGCTGAAAATCCGAATTCACGCATATAAGATTTAGAGAATTGTAACAATGTTTTAAAGCTTTTTCGGCTATTATGAGATAAATGCTACGCATTTTAATCCAAAATGAATTGACACTTTCGAATGTTTTGAAATTAAATCTCGATTATGACAGAGCGAAATTAGTTTTCCTCTTCATTCAAAGTTAATTTATATACAGCCGGGGTGAGCATTAAGTCGATCGCGATTGACTGGTGGACCACCAAGACATTTTTGGGGTGACCGCCTTTACTAAAGGCGGTATCACACGTAAATTTTCCGTGCAATTTTTTGGCCCAACTTTTCGCCGAATCTGAGGGGGAAAGGTTACCGTAAACACAACGACATGCTCTGACGTCAGCCACGCTCTTTCTCCACATTGAAACATTACTCGCTGATTTTTCTGCTTCGAAAACGACCATTCAATATTATTTCTTTTATGTCGCTCGCGCTTTTGTTTATGGGGATAAACAGAAATGGAGCATCATTCTGTTTAAAATATTATACGTCGTTAAAATATTGTACACCATTAAAATATTACACGCCATATCTGATGCGTTTGATGCGAAGCTATCTTGCCATCTTGAAGCCGTTACCGCCATCTTGTTTATTACGTAGAGCGCCGAAGAACCCCATTGATTGGAATTTCAAGCAACTTTCATTTAGAGCAACTTTCTCAGCTCACTAACAAAAAGTTGTTCGAAAGCCATCGCTATGGCAACGGAGTAAAAATTGCACCAAACGTGTACGTGTGATAAGGCCTTAGGACTTAATAATCGTTCCATCATACGAAGGTCAGGAAATACCGTATTCATTCAAATCCATGAACTCCATCGTAAAATGGAGGTCCAACTGTATTCAACACTTTCTTTTAACTCACTACACCTACGCTATTGGGTGGACCACAACACCTTGAAAAAATTAGAAGTATCCCATACCCTGGAAAAGTTTGGGTACTGATATACAGATATATCCGTACCCAAATGAACCCAATCAATTTTTTTTAATATCCATCAATCCATGAAAGGATAAGATAAATATACCACGAATACCCTTATTTTATTTCTATAAAACGGCCGAATGATTCGGTTTCGGATTTTATTCTTTTCTCAGAGTATAATTAATAATTGGAAAAAAATGGCCGCAAAAGTGACGTAGCACAGTGGTTGACAATAAATGATATAGAAGATAAACAAAAGTATTGCACAAATATTGAACCTTTTCTCCTCATGATTGATTTTTTCAAAATTGGCATTCTGCCGAATTTTTAGGTTTTAACTTTTGAGTATATGGGAAAATCATCTCCCGAGTTCAAATAAAAATCCATTAAAATTGTCATTTAAAAAAAATTTGACTGGTTGACAAAATGTCGAACAAGTTAACGTAGAATATTTTTACTAAGCTTAGGACATTCTTGTTGTACATTTCACAAATTTTTTTTTATAAATGTGACGTATTAAAAAAGGAACAAGCAGCACAATAATCTGAATACTTGATAAAATTTTACGAAGAACAAAATGACGATTTATAATCCCATAATTTGATCTCGTGGTAAAACAAACAATAAAATTTAAACTCCAATTTCCAAGAGCATTATTTGATTTGTTTTTCAACTTTGTAGAGCACGCATGTATTTTCATTAATAGTTACCTAATAATACAAGAAGTAAATTTCAATACTCGCAATCAAATATGCATATTTCACTTGGAAGAAAAAAATTCCACGCATTCTAGGACAAAATAAAAATAAGCAAATAGTAATTTCTACAAACAATTAATTTATACTAGTAGTTTTGAAATTGAACACAATGTTTCAAGCTAGGAAATTAAATTTAGGTATTTATAACATAATTTAGTAATATTCTTTTTATCTAAAATGATAAAAAGATCCCTCAAGATAAATTTGTAATTGTATTGCAAAAATTATATTTAGCTTATTTTATTCACGGTCTTTTTTTCTTTTATAACACAACAATATACATTTATTAAATCTTTCACATTTCGGAACATATCTATATATAACTAGCTGTTACCCGCCCGCTTCGCTGGGTATTTCATGATGTTTTATAAATTTTTACTGCTTATGTATAAATTATTGATATCTAAGTCCTAGCATTAAGAATTCGATTGTATTGAAAAATATATTTAGACCTGTAACTGTCACCTCTTGATAAATAAAAAGGGCAGAACTCATCTAATGTGTATTTTCTAAAAATCTCTAAAATTCAAGTATAGAATGATGTTTGCTCTTTCGTAACCCAAAAACCAAGTGGATTCCGCAAAACCAATTTTCGCGGTGGATCTCTACTCCGTAAATTGAACATGCAAGCCAAATTTCAAGTCTAAATCAAACAGAAAAAAACAAAAGTTTTACTATCAATATCCCCGTAATCCCGTGTGTGTTGAGAGCCGTTTTCCAAAATAACCTCTCTTAGCGGATTTCAATTCAACAAAAGAAAAATGCGAACCAAATTTCGTTATTATAGTCCTTGTAGCTCGAAAAAAGGACTTTTTTGTGTCAATACGTCCCAGTAACCCCTGCACCCCTCCGCAGAACTTTATTTACTTAAAATACATTCTTAGTGCATCCCTATTCAACAAAAGAAACATGCTTAAAAAATTTCAAGTATATGGGTCTAACAATTAAAAACAGGAATATTTTTCTGTAACTCCTCTTGACCCCTCGCAACCATCCTTAGGGGTCAATTTTCGTTTTACTCTTTGTTAGAGGAATTATATTCCATGAAAGGAACATGCTTACCAATTTTCAAGCAGGATGATCAAATAGTTTAAAAATGGAAATATTTATCGATTACGCTTCTTAATCTCCCAAAATTAAACTTGGTAGTTGATATTCGCAAAACCCATTTTGTAGCGGTTCTCTACGAAAGGAATCTGCTTATCAAATTTCAAGACTGTACGTCTAACAGTTTAAAAATGGGGATAATTGTCTATAACGCCACTTGAGCCCCCGCAACGCCACTTCTGGGTCTGTTTTCACAAAACCCATTTTGTAGGGGAATTGCACTCTATGAAAGAAATCTGCTTAGCAAAATTTGTGCGTCCAATAAATTAAAAATGCAAAAAAAAAATATCAATAACGCCCCTTGAACCCCCGCAACGCCACCTAGGGGCCTATTTTCACAAAACACATTTTCTATATATAGTGTATCTCTACCCTATGAGAGGAATCTGCTCACCAAATTTCAAGACTGTGCGTCTAATAGTTTAAAAATAGAAATAATTAATTATATCTGCCCTTAACCCTCCTCAACACCCCTTGGGGTCAATTTTCCCCAAACCCGTTTTGTAACGGATATGTACTCCATGAAAGAAACATTCCTACCAATTTTCAAACAGGTAGGTCAATTAGTTTAAAAACGAAAATATTTATCTATTACGCCACTTAATCCCCCGCAACGCCACTTAGAGGTCTGTTTTCCCAAAACCTTCTTATAGCTGATCTCTACTCTATGAAAGAAATCTTTTTTTCAAATATAAAGACTGTGCGTCTAATAGTTTAAAAATGGAAATAATTATCTATAACGCCCCTTAAGTCCCGGAACGCCACTTGGGGGCAATTTTCACGAAACCCATCTTGTAGCGTATCTCTACTGTATGAAAGGAATCTGCTAACCCAATTTCAAAATATTACATTGAGTAGTTTAAACATAAACAATTATTTATAACGCCCCTTAAGTCCCGCAACGCCACTTGGGGGCACTTTTCACGAAACCCATTTTGTAGCGTATCTCTACCCTATGAGAGGAATCTGCTTACTAAGTTTCAAGACTGTACGTCTAATAGTTAAAAAATCGGAATTTATAACGCCCCTTAAACCCCCACCCCGCAACACCCCTTGGGGGTAAATTTTTTAAAAACCCATTTTGTGCGGATATTTACTCCATGAAAGAAACTTACCTACCAATTTTCAAGCAGGTAGGTGAAGTAGTTTAAAAACGGATATATTTATCTATTACGCCCTTTAATCCCCCGCAACGCCACTTAGAAGTCTGTTTTCACAAAACCCGTTTTGTAACTGACCATTATTCTACGAAAGGAATCTATTTATATATATCAAATTTAAAGAGAGTGCGTCAAATAGTTTTAAAATGAAAATAATTATCTATAACGCCCCCTAAGCCCCTGCAACGCCACTTGGGGGACGATTTTCACCAAACTCATTTTGTAGAGGATCTCTACTGTATGAAAGGAATCTGCTAACCCAATTTCAAAACTGTACATTGAGTAGTTTAAACATGGAAACAATTATTTATAACGCCCCTTAACCCCCGTAACGCCCCTTGCGTTTAGTATTTCGGAAAATCCGTTCTTAGCTGATGTCTACTCTATGAAAGGAACAAGTCTACCAAATTTCAAGTATGTAGGTTGAATAGTTCCAGAGATATCGTGATTAGTCAGTCAGTCAGTCAGTCAGTCAGTCAGTCAGTCAGTCAGTCAGTCAGTCAGTGAGTGAGTCGCTTTTCTCCTTTATATATATAGATAATGGAAGTAAAAACAATAATAACAGAAGCATGGAGGAAAACCGATGCAGAAATTACAAAAAACTGATTAAATCTATACCAAAACATTTAAAAGTTATTGGGGACACTAAAAGATATCCCACTAAGTACTAAAGTAAGAAAGAAATACAATATTTAAAGCTAAAGTTGAGATTTTTGCTAGGTGTACGAAGACTTTTGTGGTGTAATTTTTCAATAGCTTTTTGATTATTAATTTTTAAAAATAATAGTTATATCATTTTCAAAAAAATATTTATGTAATTCTATTAAGAACAAGTAGCAGATATCATAAAAAAATTACAATTACAATATATTAATTTTTATAGTCGAAAACATTAAATTTTATAGGAAATTGCAAGTGTACGAACACTTTTGAGGTCCACTGTATATCGGTACATTTTCTTAAATAAAAACATTCATGAAATATTATATGCAAGAGATACTTTTAGAAGTTATTAGATAAAGAATTAAACACAAATCCTGAAATAATTATTTACTCACTTTACAAGTTAGTAATTTTTTTGCAATAGAATTAAATCGAAAATTAGTTCCAAGATCTTGTAATAAATAGTGGAAAAATAAACATTTTCTTAGAAAAATCTCTATAATATTTTTAGTTTGAACTTTTTTCGCAACTATAATTCGGTAGCAGACGATCTTCATCATTCAACAACAATTTAATTTTTATTATATATTGACAGACGATTATTACATTCAATAGTTTTTTCCCCTTCTCTTTTAGATTGTCTATAACTTGTTTTCAATCATATTTAAAAGATTTTGCCACCAAAGAGCTATTGTTTTAGATATGAACAAATTGGAAAGCTAATTGCGCGCTTTCCAGAATTTTACCTTACAAATGATGTAATTTTATTTAAAAAAAATCCTTTCGTATTAAGAGCGATGAAAGCAGATTTGCTTAGAAACAATAACCGCTAAATGAATTTTAAATGTAACACGGATAAAGTTCTCATGTGAATGAAGATGAGGAGTTCTAGTTGAGGTACCAACTATATATATGTTTTAATTTGTTTTTATAGTTCATAAAACTTTGATCTTTATTCATTATTATGGAACTAGTGTTCAAGTCCAAGCGAAAGTAGAACACGTGAATAGGTCCCATTGTTGGACTATTGGGAAATTATTCAAAAGTCCACTTCTTTCTGAATACTTCATATATAAACTCTATTAATTAAATATTTTAAATTTTTAATAAATTAAAGATTGCTCTGGTAGTTACAAAATATTATCCATAATATTCCTGAATATGGATGAGGTATATAAAGCATGTTACTCGTAGAACTTTTTTTATATAGAGTATAGCCAATTTATTGGTAACTAAAATTATCTGCAAAGTTTTGCATAAAATATTTTAATATTTTTAATATTAATTTTGTAAACTTTTAAATTTTTTTTCTTTTTTTTCAGATATTATGTTCTATAAAATATTTTTCAGGTAGAAATTATTTGTACATGCACCTAAAACATAAAGTACATAACGAACTTCATTTGTTATTAATTGCAAGGACAAAAATTCCTTTTATTGATAAATAAAATATGTCTATAAATCTTTTTTGCACTCATTTGATTTTTTTTCAAAAAATTCAATCAGATAAGCAAGTTTCGGACAAATTTTTTCAAAAATTAAATGTTTCAACATAGTACTAATAATCTAAAGTAGATTAAGAAAACTTTATGAGAATATGATTAGACATTTTTGTTTTTGTTGTAATGCATCATAAGGAAGGTCTAAAAAAAGAGCTTTTTAACACTAAATATAATCTTTTTTTTAATAAGATTAATAAATTAATATATTTTTTTATAAAGACTTTTTGTTGCATTAGAAAACTAATTTTTAAATATTTAATTCTACTTAGGAAAATAAGAAAAATCTAGCATTTAATATTATATTTGTAATTAATGAATCAGCAGCCGCATTTTAATAAAAGTTATTTCAGTGATAGATATTTGTTAATATTATCGCAGCAGGGAAGAAAATTAAAATGAACTTGGTGAATTGTTGATATACATCTGGAATATTGATTGAACGACCTCTGTGCATATCATAAACTGTATATTCTCAAATGTAAGCCGATCTGTATATAGAGTCCAGTAATTTTCAAGCATGTTGCCATGAGGGCGAAAATATTGTTAAAAGGGTAGAATACTTTGCAATCAAATTGCTGCAAAGTGAAACGCCAGCCGCCAATGACGATAATTTTATTACTAGTCGAATCTTCAGTGGTCAAAACAATATCAACTCATCTTCAGCGAGAGGCTCCTATTTATAGTCTGTACGGATCTTTTTCAAAAGATCCGCTTACGTCATATAGATCGTGATATTAACAGATTCGTAAGTAATTTCCAAAACCATCCATATGGCCACTAACTCACCAAAAATGGTCGCCAACGTGGTTGCCAAAATGGATGCCAACTTGACTCTATCACCATCATTTCGCCAAGTTTCCATTGAATCGCCGTTATAATGTAAGGAACGGCGTTGCGTGCGAATATCACAATTTTAGCATAAAATAATTACAACAGAGAATAATATTAACGTATTACACATTCAGATATAAATTACTTACACTATTTTAAGCATTCATTACACAAAACTCGTAACAATATGTTGCGTTCTAAATTTATTTTCTTTTGTTGAGATAAATTAAATTAATTAACTGTTAGTATTAATATAAGACCCAAAGGGAATATTATAATTTGACTCAAGATGATCTGCAAAGGTTGAAATTTTTGGTTGAGTTGTAAATTAAAATGAAAAATATTTAGTGATAGTTGTCGTGTCATAACAAAAAAAGGATTCGAAAAACCTATAAAGCAAAAATTTTTTGATCTGATAAGCTCAGCATGGTAATATGTCATTATAACTGCTTGTTATATACTGGCAAAACTGAGAGGAACATATCAGGTTTACTCAACCATGTAATTTATAATTTTTAGAAATTCTATTCAAAATTTCTAAAAATTATAAATGGAATTACTCTTTTTATATGCATGTCTCAAGAAAAATATTTTTTTCTCTACAAGAGCGTTATTAATTTCAAAGAAAAACTTTAAATTGGTTTATGAAAAACATTTGATTTAAAAATAATTAATGAACAATTTCTTTAATAAAATGAACATAGATGCTCATTGAACATTCAACTTCGACATTTAACTCTTCAGAACAGGACACAAATATACTATAAAAAGAAACTATGCAGTAAATTCCTTCCTTATTTCCTCAGTGGCTCGATAGCTCAGGGTGTGCTTTGGCCTTCTCAAGAAGCCTTTTCCAGGCTAGAATTCTTCCTGCTAGTATTCTCCAATTCTTAGTTCCCAAAACTAGGAGATCTTTTTCTAAGCCATCAATCCATCTAAGATTAGGCCTGTCCTTTCTTCGTGTGCCAATTGGTTGGGCATTGAAGACTTTTTTAGTGGTGCGGTCTTCGTCCATTCTGACAACGTGACCTTCCCATTTAATTCGTTGTATTTTGATGAAATTACCGATGTCAGATTCTTTATATGATTGATAGAGCTCGAAATTCGATCTTTGCCACGTTCCATTTTCCTGAATTCTTCCAAAAATAAATCTTAAGATCTTCTTTTCGTTGATGCTTATCATGTTCTCATGGGCTCGAGACATGCAGTAGATTACCACGATCAATAATAAGAAAATATAAAAATTCGATCCATACCAAAGACAATACACCAATGATTCTTTTTCTTTAGGGTATGAAATATTTTACAAAAGTTCCGGATTATCATTAGTTGGATGTTTCTTAAAGGGATATTAAAGAAAGTTCTGGATTAAATATATTATTGCATATTTTATTCTAACGGGCATTTTCTTAGCACATTTTATACGAAATCTAAAATTTTTTTAATCCAAATATTTACCTAACAAATCTATATATTTGGACTTAATGGAGTATTTTTTAATTTGGTATACCAACTTTCTGAATTAATATTCTGTAGCAAACGAGGGAAAGTGCCCTTCAATCAAAGAATCAATATTGTACGTGTAGAGGATGACTACGTAAGCCAGTAACAGCCTCGGGACAGGGTGGATCACTTTTGCAGGGCCGGCTCTAGCAGTTTTGCCGCCCCGAACAAAGTGGAAAATGCAGGCCCTCTCCAAAGCAAAAAATTATAATTAAAAAAGATAAATTGTTCACATCGATACACAACTATAAAACCTGAATAATTCTGACGAACAAAAATGCATCCTAAATATATATATATACACTCATATCCATAAATTAAGGATAATGAAGTTCAGGCAAAGAAAGAGACAGAAGCAAAACAAATTTGACTTATTTGTAAAGTCTATTTATTAAACAAAAGGAACAGAGCAAAAAAGATGCTACATGCTTGACATAATTAATAAAAATTGCGATTTTTACTCCCTGGAGCAAATTTCAAAAAAGAACCTATTTACAAAAAACAGTATAACATGGTTAGTATGATGGTTAATACGGAGTATGTCTCCCGGACGATGCAATACAACGCCTACGCATGCTGAGTATCAAATTATCAATCTGATCTTGGGGAATATTACACCACTCATCAAGCAATACCCACCGAAGTTCCGGTAGACAGGTGGGAGGGGGTTGACGGGCTGCAATTCGTCGACCAAGCATATCCCACACATGCTCTATTGGATTCAAGTCCGGTGAGTATGCTGGCCAATCCATACGGGTGATATCCTCCGATTGAAGGCATTCGTCTACAATGTTTGCACGGCGAGGACGGGCGTTGTCATCCATAAACAGAAATTCAGCACCCATGGCTCCCCGAAACAAACGTACATGTTGTTCCAGAATGACATCCCGATAGATGTGGCCTGTCAGTGTTACACTCTGAACATGCTGGTCAGTTCTGGAACCAAGAATAATTCCTCCCCAAACGAGCCATCCTGCTCCACCGTAACGGTGTCGTTCAATGGTGTTCTCTTGGTGGTAACGGGTACCTGGCGCTCTCCATAAAAAAGTCCGGCGAGAATCCGACTGCAAACTAAACCTGGACTCGTCGGAAAACATCACACAAGACCACTGTTGCGGTGTCCACAATGCATGCTCTCTACTCCAGGTCAATCGCAGGCGACAGTGAGTTGCGGTAAGGGGAACACATCTGACAGGCCTACGAGCATATAGACCAATGTGCCCTAAGCGTCTGTACACGGTCTGCCTTGAAACTGTAGTACACTTAGCTGAAGAGAGCTGACGAGATAGGTCTGATGCTGTGCTCCGTCTGTTTCTTTTGGCAGTAACTGCCAAATACCGGTCCTCATTCGGCGTTGTAACTCGGGGGCGACCTGTGCTGTAACGTCTACTCACATTACCATCATCTTGGAATCGTTTCCAAAGCCTGGAGATGACACTCTGGGTGATTCCAAGTTCCTCGGATACTTCCAGATGGGTACGTCTACATTCCAGTCGTCCGATAATTCTACCACGCAAAAAATCAACCAAATGCTTCCTTAGAAGTAAAATTGTTCACAAGGCTTTTAAAGCGCTTGTGAACAATTTTACTTCTTTGCCACCATTCCTTATATACCCCTCTCTTACACTCTCGTCATTGTGACGTACTATCCGCGCCATCTGGTGGTTTCCTGTAATTTGCATATTCTTCTTCAAGATGTGTGTGATAATTCTACAGGTGAAATTTTTAATTTGGAGTTCAATTTCTGTGTGATTCTGAATTATCCTTAATTTATGGACATGAGTGTATATATATTAAGCCTTAAAAAATATAAAATAATTCGAAATTAAGCACATAATTACCTATTATTATTTCAAACGAGTAAAATGTAAGAGTAGAAATGGCCCATTGCAGCGGGCCAATTTCTTCGAAAAAGAGTCTACTGATGGTGGTTAATCACAAGTATATATTTTAACTAATAGTAACTACATTCAAGACTAAAATAAAACATTTCTTGTGGCTCTCTATCCATTAAAAACTTTTACTACCCCTGTCCCCTTTTGGATAGCTGACACTGGACATCGTATGGGTGAAAGGAATGTCTGTTGTGACCTCACTCCTGGATGTTGAGAAAGTTACCAGTGAAAGATGTGTAAGCATATCAAATTTCATGATTTAACATATACTCCCGCCTCGAACCCTTAAAGTTTCAACACAAAAGACAACTGACATTAAACATTCAGAATACAAAATAACGAAATAAGGCACGTTAAATGAAATATAAAATTCACACCCATATTTCAGAAAAATATAACAAACTTTTTGTAACACTAAAAAATATTTTCCAAATTCGATCCAAATGCCGCCCTTAAAATTTGCCGCTCCGGACAGAGGTCCGGTTTGTCCGGCCCTAGAGCCACCCCTGACTTTTGTCTAGTAATATGTTACGTGCTTACGAATCAGAAGGTACCGAGTTCTATCCTCCTCATTGGTGACCCGGACGTGAATATTCTACCCTCCTCATACTCTTATATGTACAACAACTTTTAGTTTCAATTGTTAAGTTTGTTTTACACTAGCGATTTTCCTAACTGTGGGGCGCGCCTCTCTAAGGGAACGTAATAACCTTACGGAAAAAGCGCAAACATATCAAAAAGTCGAATTTTTTCTAAAAAAATTATTATTTAAAATATATTTTACTTAAAAGTAATATTTTCAAAATTTAATACTTATCTCGATAATTTGTACTTAATAAGGTCGTATTGCAGCTTCTGCGTTATATACGTTATTTTTACACTCAATACATTGTTATTGCACGGGGGGGGGCGATAAAAATTATGACTGAAAATTGGGTCACGCGGAAATACTGGAGGTTTGAGAAACACTGTTTTACTCTTGTTGTGGCCGTGGAATGGTGAGATATGTGTTAGCAATAAATGCTGATTTAAGTTTTGTCTTTTTAAAGTCTTATTTATGCTGTACTCCTATCAGTAAGTATTTTATTCTTCTCAAAAACTTACAATTCCGAAATTTACTTCTTACCACTGCCGAAGTTAAAAGTTCTTAACATTTTTACGAATGTTCCACAGAATCCGTTTTTCTTTAATGTATGCAGTATGCGGGAGCCCAAAGGAAACAAGCTCATACAAAGGGGCTTAAAGCTACAAACCGGTCCCCCGGAAACAATCATCCCCACAAACTATTATTGAACAAAAATACTATTCCTTACATTTTTTACAGGAAAAATACGGAAAGGTAAATGTATGTAACTTACAGGCAAGTTTAAGCATTCGGTTCTAAATAGCAGAGAGTATTTTTAGCTTAAGACTGGAATTGCACTGTTTCAAAATGCACTGGAATGAAGAATACAGAATAGAATCTGCTTACAAAAACAATATGTACAACCAAAATATCCAATACAAATGCACAGTAACCAATAAAGCAAAAAAGCGACTCTACCTTATCTAAGGAATTAGGTTGAGGATTGCAGAAGCAATTCCAGTACACGATTTTAATTTGGAGAGAGCACCCTCTGTGTGCATCATTAATATAGTAGCGACTTTAGCATAATAATCAGCAATATAGTTCAAAAATTATTATTATGAGCATTAACCTAGAAAATATAAAAATCACATTAAAAAGAGAGTTTGTTTTTTTATTAAATGAAGATAGGTAGATTTTTTTTAAAAATTATTATAAGGACTTTTCAGGAATGAATTAATAATAAACTATCTGTGTAAATATTATTTTTAGCGTTACTCAAATGTTTTAACCCGAAGGATGGAGAATCCGATTGCGAATATCTCCACCTAAAAAACACAAGTGTAGGGTTTTTATTTGAAGGTATCGGTTTAATAAAGAGATCCCCGATAAGAAATACTTACCACCACAGAACCGGTATATCTCTAACTCATTGAAATTACTATCTTTATCAAAAAACGATTTTAAAATTTAAGCTATATTTTTCAATATTGAATTAGCAATAATTTCCCCAGGTTTCCTATTTGGTATGAATGATTAAATATTAATAATATGGTTTTTTTTCTTCTTTTGCTTTTTACATAAAATTTTAAAAACCTGTCTGATTTTGACAAAAAATTACTTCTTAATAAGTATCCCAATTTCCTTTCAAATGCCTTAGTTCTATTATTAATCTTTTAGTTAGAATTCCCCCAGGTAAAGGTTCGAACAGGAAGGATCTGATGTTTTGAAAACAGATGGCATCACATGTTGGATAAAAGTATCAATGGATTCCTCTAGCTCATCTGTATAACAGACAATATCACCTCTATTGTTCTATTCATAATAGTAAAAGTTAAAAAAAGTTTTTTAGGAATTTTTTAGGTTCATATATATTTGATTTAAACCACACCAATAAATCGATAGTGGCTGAGATATTCTTGGCCTAGAACCTACCATTTATCTATTAAATAGTAAGTGTTATTTGAAATGAGAGTGTTCTCACAGGATTTCCTGAGGGGGGAGTAGGTCTCAGAAGTGGGAGCCGAATTCTGTAATAACACATACGAACATTTTTCTGTACGATAAAATCAGTCGGTTTACTTCTGGCTTTCATAAAAAATAAAATATTTTAAAGAAAAAAACAAATACAAATGGCACATTCTCCCTTTTTCCAAAAATCTGCATTTCATCAAACCGCCAACTTTTTCTATCACGCAATATCATGTCTTGTGCTGCCATCTCTTGTTCTTTAAGCACATAACACATTGTTCAGACAATTCATTAATAAAAAAACAAGTATAAATATACAACAATTAAGCATGTGAAAAGAAAAAAAAATTTTTTTTTTTTACCTTAGAGTGTAAGAATAATACTACATAAAAATATTCATTGACTGCAAATTTCAAGTAATTAAAAATATTTAACTATGACTATTGTGTTAAATTTATATTTTTTCCTATATGCTGCACCTACCAGAAACAGTTTTTTGAAATAAATTTACTTCGTAATACACACACACACAAAATCATATAGGCTTTAATTGGAAATAACAGATTTAAATAAATTTTAGAAGATGTGTTGAATTGGAGAAGGATTAATTTTAAATTTTTTTAAAAACTATTTTGCAATTATAATTATTTAAGTATATCATTAAATTTGTTTGAGCATATAAACCATTTCTTATATTGTTTAACTGATAACTGTGTTTGTAACTGACTAAAAATAAGATTTATGACAAAGAATAATTATATTTTTTGAGTTTAATGTTATAGTTCATACTGTGATTGTGTGATTTGCAGTTTTGTTGCGTAGTTTTTGAAGAGTAAAGGATGAATTGTAAAAGGTTGAACTTTGGACTTAATTTTTAAAGAAGTCCATAAAGCACTAAGAACAAAACTTAATGGGAAAATATTTACCAATTCATTGTTATTAAACTCAGGGTCGGCTCTAGCAATTTTTACACCCCGGACAAAAATCGAAAATGCCACCCCTCTTTCCAAAGCAAAAAATTTTTTAAAATGAAAATTTTTTTACAGAAATACATACTTATAAAACTTGAATAACGAAGAAAAGGCAACATAACTATAAAAATTTTAAATCTTAAAAATTACAAAATAATTCCTCATTTTATATTATTAATAACTAATAATAAATTATAAAAATTAATAATTAGTTAAAATAATTATTTTAACTTTTGGAACTACACCCAAAACTAAATCAAAACATTTCCTGTGACTCTCCGCCAATACTTATTACCCTTGTCCCTTTTGGATAGCTGGCACCCAACACTGTATGGGTGAAAGGAATGTCCATTGTGACCCACTCCAGAATAGGGTGAAAAATACTAGTGTGAAAATATCAAATTTCATTATTTAAGATATATTCCTGCCTCGAACCCTTCAAGGTTCAACATAAAAGAAAACTGACAATAAACATACAGAGTTCAGAATAAGGAAATAAAATACCAAATTTACACCCAATAATATTTCAGAAAATATATCAAATTTTTTGTAACAACAACATATATATATATATTTCAAATTCGATCGAAATGCCGCCCTCGAAATTTGCTGCCCCGGGCTTGTCGACCCTACAGGCACCCCTGATAAACTTCTTTGTAGCATCTATGAGGAATTCAAATTTTGGATTCACAAGACCTAAAACTCGAATACCAACCGGAAATCCATGGGATAAATATAAAAGTTTCCTTGAATGTAAATTTGTTTCTATTGAACTAGAGACCTCCCACGCACGTGTGTGGAAAAGCATTAATCAAAAACGAATTAATTTTTTTGAGAATTTATATTGGTATTATACTGGAAGACTTTTTGGGTAGAGGGCACTGTGTGTGTGTGGAGAATCTTTTTTTATTTCTTCCAGAAAAGTCTGATGATAATTAAATACATATAGGTTTGTCTTGGAAGGAGCAAGACTTCTATGTTAGTTACAAATACAATTTTGTTTATTCTTACAAGCCACCCAGTGGGAGGGGCTACACTTTCAAAAATAGGTTCAATGAAAACAGCGAAACATATTCTTTATTGTGAAAATTAAAAACCTGTGGGACTATGGAGGAGGTTTGAGCCCACAAAGCCCACCCTAGTGTAGGTCACTGAGATCACGCAGAAACACCTACGTGCTGAATATAACCATCAGTATTCTTTAAGCCTAATTTGACGTAAATTAAAATTTTGATGATGAGGCTCCTTTAAAAGTACAATATTCTCCCTATGAATGTACGTGACAATACCCTTCATTTAAACCAAACTCAATTTCATAGGGTGATTTTGGGAGCAACGTCTATTGGATCTTATTTCAGTATTTATCTTTATACATTACCAACGCGGAAAATTTTTTGTAGTCATGTTGGGTAGAAGTTCCATGCAGATAAACGAGATTTTGACGCAGTTTGGTGGTATTTTTTCTTCGCCGCCAAAAGCGTGAACTGTGTGTACTTAGATTTTACACAAAATCCTTCATAAAATATTCCTTTATCTTAAAATAATTTGACGGTAGTGCTTCTTCATTATTAGATAACTGACAAATTGTACAGTACATTACTCCGTAGAACCCTATTTTAGTTCTCACTTTTATGTATCTCCAATTTGACGATTTATTGTCGCCAAATTGGTTATGATATAGAAAAACGAGCTGTTGATCCAGTTTGCCCCATTTTCTGTACTTACGCATTATCGCAACCTATTGGCGACATTATATGAAACTAAGCACATGGATGCCAATTCAGTGCATATGACACATATGATATCAAGGTTTCCAACTTGGCGAGTTATTAATAAAGTTGGAGATTGTTGCGATAAAATGCAAGTACCCCATTTTCTTATACTCCGTAGTCAAATGTGTGAATGGAGCTTGGATTTTACTTCATTGCACTAGTTAGCTAATTTCTAAGAAAAATGTCACGAAAAAAAATGAATATCCAACGATTTTGAGCGTGAACCTTGGTATCACGAGTCACATAATATTTGGCGCGTTTGTATTTATTTTTTATTAGAGCCTTGTCTTTTCTATTGTGCTTTTTACTGAATGTCAATCCTATTCTTTGTGTCTGCTCTGCTTTTCCGAAAGATTTATTTAAGACAGAAAATACTGCTTATAATATACAATCACAGTTAAATATCGAGGTCTACACTTTAGTTTTTACATTCTTTTGAGATTGGATTATACCATTTTATATACACACCATACTTTGAACACTTTGAGACAACGACGGATTTCCACCTTTGTAGTTTTTAATAAAGAGTGTTCACGTAGCAGTGATTGAGGACCTTTAAATATGCTGTGGCTCTAATTCTGCGTATCGACGTGATGACAGAGACCAAGTTGCCAACTCCTGTATCAATTTCGGGATCTAGTCCCCTCTTATCGTGGTCCAATTTTACGTGTGTGGGTGTGAACATTTTCTGAATGGGCTCGATTCATCTGACGTCATAATCACATGATAATACGCGCAACAAATTCCCACGTGTTTGATTCGACTGTGTATTTTGGTGGCATTTTAGGATTTGCATCTGCTACCATATAACAAAATGAAATCTTTTCTTTCTTTTAACTTAAAAAATACAATTTTTATTTTTATGCATTACTGATAGCATTATAAATATTTTTTTTAAAAAAAATTCACATTAATATTTTTTTTTTTTAATTGCAAAATTACAATTTGTAAATTCTCGGAACACCTATCGTAAATTATGCTGCTTGGCTTATCGATTCAGGTCGCCAAAAACACCTATTGTTAAATTAAGTTGCTCGGCGATCGATTTCGGTCACCAAAAAAATTGACATCGCCAAGCCCCCCTCCCTCCCCCCGCTCTACACTTTAACGCTTAATTTTTAAACATAAATGATTTCATAAAAATATTCTAACTCTATGGACACGATTCATCTGACGTCATAATCACATGATGGTGGGCTAAATAAATAGCCACGCGTTTCATTCGTGTTTGATTCGACTGAGTATTTTGGCGGCATTTTCGGATTTGCATCTACTATCATATAACAAAATGAAATCATTTCTTTCCTTTAACTTAAAAAAAATAATTTATATAATTATTTTAATACTTTTATATGCATTACTAATAGCTTTATAGATATATATATTTTTAAATTTCACATTAATATCTGTATTTTTATTGCAAAATTACTATTCATAAATTCTCGAAACACCTATCGCTAAATTATGTTGCTTGGATATCGATTCCGTACGCCAAAATCACCTTTTGCTAAATTATGTTGCTTAGCAATCGATTCCGGTCGCCAAAAAAAAAAAAAAAAAAAGGCATTGACAAGAGTCCCTCCCCCCTGCTCTACACTTAAATACTTAATTTTTAAGTATACAGAATTGTGTTCAATTGAATGATCCATAATTTTTTGAAACACAATGTGGCTGACTAACTAATTACTAAGCCTAAAAGAATACAAAAAACACAAGACTCGAAGTCGAAGAACAGAAGTATACACTAAGCTTAAATATAATACTATAAACTAAAAATATTTATATATTTAATTACTATACGAAAAGCAAAAGACTAGAAAATATATTAAAAATATTTAGAGTACCAAAAAACTTTAAAAAATATAAAATAATAATGTAAGCAAATTCGAAAGTTAGCGCACAACCACAAGTGTATTACGATCAGCTCAGCTCAGTTCAGTTCTTGTGGGATATGGAGCAGCAAAGGCTATTATCCCAACTATCAGCTGTTATTGTTTACTTGATCGCACGTTAATAATCACATGATGATGGGCAAACAATCGCAGCGCCCTCTAGTGATGAATCAACCCCATTCTGTAGAAATGAAAGTTATTTAACAAGAACTTTATAATTAATGAAACTTTGCAACATTATTTTTCTTCACGAGAAAAGATTTATAAAATGCCCTGTGAAATTAACTGTTTACATGATTTTTATACGGTTTTGTTTATAACAGATGTATTCAATCGTCATGTGAGTATAAATTTAGTAAGTTAGATTTATTCAAAAAATTATCATATTCTGCAGGTAATCAACTGTTTTAAAATACATCTTGTCTATTCTTACAAATTTACAATTGCCCATTTTTAAAAACATGTCTAATTTCCAGGCAGGAATCATGCCAGGCAAAAAAGGCTCTAAAACCTCTATTAAAAAAAGTGTATCAAGATTTTTCAAAAGGGATACCAAAAAGGACTCTGATACTTCCAAGACTGATTCCAAAGATGATTCTGAAACTTCCGATTCCAAAGATGATTCTGAAACTTCCGATTCCAAAAAGGATTCTAAAGTTTCCGAAGAGGATTCCAAAGATGAATCTAAGGGCTCTGATGTTGGTAAGAAAGGTAAGTTCTGATTTTGTAGATTTAAATCCTTGAGAATTACCTGAAAATAAAGCAATGATCTCGAGAGGTTACTTTTCATTTTCCATTAACACTATATTTTTAATTCCCCCTTGCATTTTATATAGGATTCTATAAAGTTAAAAACAAATATTCCCCCCCCCCCGAAATTTTAACTTAAGTGTTTTGTATTGAATTAAAAAAGATATGATCGTTTTCAATGCTCACTTCTTAAAAAAATATTCGGAAAATTTTCGGATCTAACAAAATTTTTCGTCAAATTTATGTCCACTTTTCACTTTACTTTAGAACACTTTTGGAACAACTTTTCATTTCATAAAGAGTCATTTTTACGTTCTCATCACAGAAATGAATTTTTATCATAACCTGTAATCATTAAAAATCCAAATGGATTATTTTAAGGAATAGTCAAACAAATAATTTTTCTTAGTATCATGAAATTAACAATATTTCCCGTAAACACACTGAATTTTTTAAAGGTGAAACTAATTTCATAGCCCTAAATTATCGTATGACACTTCGATATTGCACATTACATTTTTGAAAAGTAATTGGTCGAGTGAGTGAGTGAATATTATTGTCGCATTGTTTAGCTACTCGAGGACTTTTGGCGACGGATCTCGTAATTTTGAAAGTAATTGGTCGAAATTCGTTTTGAAGAATATTTGATTTGAGGTAAATTTTTTCGAGTGATTGTCTCCAAATTCATGCGTCTTTTTCTAATTATAAGTAATTATGTGTGAGAACTTCGTAATCAAACGCGATTAGGAAGTCCAATCCTGCGCTTTCTTTGGCGACGTAAATAGTCGTACGAAAATATGGCAACTTATAGTGGAATTCTACACAAGAATTGTTTCATAAAGCTTGAGCCCCACTAGCGCAACATCTGAAAGCACAAAATTGATGTTATGCAATAACGAATGAATTTCGGAATCTCGCTGTATTTTCATATGGAGAGAACAAGGGACCTGCTACCTGCCCTCTGATGCCCGAGAAATCGACTATCACGATAGAGGAAGCTTGAAGTCTGGGCATGCATCATGTTGGATGGCCGCACATACCTCCATGTCTTTGAAAGAGGCATTGTGACTGCTGTGAGGTATAGGGATGATGTCTTGGATCTCTATGTTTGCCTTTTCATGGGTGCAATTAGCCTTAATTTTATTTTAATGGTGACGTGAGGCAAAGTAGAGCTTATCTGGTCATCGAATTTCTGAAAAGTGAAGATATTCGCCAAATGGATTGGCCAGTTAGATCTCCAGACCTTATCCTTATAGAGTAATCCGGGACGCTCTGGGGAAGGCAATTAAAAATCACAACTCCCTCCGAGAACCTCTAAAGCTTGAAAACAGAGTTGCTGAACGAGTAAGATTAATTGCCATAAATTCCTTTATTTCCGGTATAAAATCGCGGTGTGAGGTCAGTTTATCTGAAAGAGGGGATCATCCCCCCCCCATTAACCCTTTTGTGTGGTTAGATTCTGCAATTGCTGTTTCATACCATCCGACTTCGATGAGGGTTACGTACGATCATTCATGTGTATTTTAACTGTTAAATGGTTATTTTTATTTATTTATTTATTTTTTGCATTTATCAGCCTAATAACCAAACCAAATTTCATTTAAATCTGTCCAGTATTTCTAGAGATAATAGACAAAATCTAAAAGTTCTTTTAATTTTAAATACCAATGTATGTACACTTGTGTGAATTATGTTCTTGTTTCGAGAGTGAACTGTGCTTTTTTTTATTCTCACTGTATATTTTTATCAATAGACGTGATTTAATTAAATTAAATTTAAAAAAAAGGAATTTTAAAATTTTTAATTGGATATTTAGAAATCATCGAACCACTGAACCATCCTACGTTCCAATACTTTCTAAAATCATCAAACTCATCAACAAACGATACAAGCGAATCATTTTAGTAGATTTTCTTATCGAGTGTGAAATTTCCATTTTATGGATGTTTCGATCAGATTTCACTGATGAAGGGCATAATTTTTCACGCGAATGAACTGATGAAACCGCTGTTGTGCATCACTCCTGTTTGAACTTGTAAAAGAAGAGAGAAAAAACAACAACCCAAAGTGGGTCAAAAGAAGAGGGGAATTCTTAAGCTAACAATAATATGAGCGCGAAAATTATCGAATGTTCTGAAAGTCACTGGGGCACACCGTCAACCGTGACAACTGGAGCGATCTTTGACCATCTCATCAAAGACGGAGTTTGGGCTGAGACTGAAATTCGAGACATAATGATCTCGAGAGAGTTTATGGTTTTCTTTTCTTTATGCATAAAGTATCTGCACTGTTAACTTTCAACGCAGCGTGTAACATTATGGCTCTACCTAGAAATGGTTAACTAAGAGCAGCTTTTTCAAATTACGGGGGGGGGGGATGATAATTTTATTTTAATTAATAATAAAAACATGGGTAAGTTTAAACTTAAAGCTAAATGTTAAAATATTATGTAGCTGTATGATAAAATGCTATAATGTTAAATTTTTCAAAATGTTATGTGTAATTGTTACATTATGCATGTGTACACACCTATATAAACACTTTTACATTTTTTCTTCATTTTTTTTGCAATTTTTTCACTTAAAAACATTTTTTACTGAATCTTGCACGATTTTGGTAACATGAAGAACTTTCTCCTTTTTGTCATACAAATTGCATTTTTTATGCTCGATTTTTCGAGGAACATATGTATCGTAAAAAAAAAGGAGTTTTCAACGATTACGTTCCTCAAAGGCTTACTTTCTTTTGATATGTAGGAATTTAGAACTCCACTATATACTCCTTTCTCTCCTATGAGGTACGGTGTCTTTGATAAAAATATTTTTGGCCATTACCCTTGTCATCCACAAAACTTACTTTATTTCATCTATCCTTCGCCTCATCACTTAGATCATGAATTTACTTACAAGATATTCTTAACTACTTTTAAATTAATCAGTACTTGGCACAGCTCGGCTAAATACAGGGGATTTCATTACCAATTTGACAAATTTTCAAGAGGAGTAGGGGAAACCGGGGCAAGATGACGATGTTGACAATTTTTTGTTGTTTATTAATTTATTTTTAAGGGTAGTAAAATCAATTTTACATGAACTGATAGAGTAGTCCTTTGTAGTATTAAAATATATTACCATTTCATTTTCCAAATAAAAGAAGTAAAGGATTATTTTATATTTTCATAACCTTAACAAATCGTCATCTAGCCCCAATACTGGGGCAAGATTACTTTTGCCTTGGGGCAAGATGACGACACTGAAAAAGGTTGAACATATTTTATCTTTTGAATATGTTACATGGTTTAACAAATGATAACTGTGTTTTACATCTTACAAAGTATCAAACTAAGCGTAATGCATTGTAAAGTAATGCTGAAATGTTTAGTTGTGTACCTAACAACAGTCACAAATAAAAATGCCATTTTTGTAATTGGAACATTCCTCATGCCAACACTCTTGGCATTTACAGCACTGGATCCATTCTTCTGTTGGAGGGTTTCTCTTCACAAACAGGACATCTTATAACACCGTCCTTTCAAGTTGATACAACTGGAATGTTTGGTCTGGATTTTGTGGACTTAGGCCTACATGAACTTAGTTTGAGTTTTGTTACTCCCTTTTTAACTTCACGAGCTTCTTTTCTCTGTTTTTTTAAAACTTCTTTTTCTTCCTTCTGATTTTCTCTTTGTTTTAACATTTCTTTGATGTGTGCTTGTAAGAATGCTAGGACTCAGTTTTTTGCTTTTTCTTTTTTCCCCTCACATTATGATGTTTTAGGCATGGTTTGAAATAAAAAAAAAAACCCTAACAGGCTTCTTTGGTGCATCGGAATCAGCATTTGCCATAAGTTCCGGTTTTTCTGGAGGGTTTATATGTCGGTTTTCTACTACCGGGGTCTAAGGATTAGCACTAATATTCTCAGTTTTATCGCCAACAGCATCATACTTAGTAGTTTTTACCGCAGCATAGTCATGTTCGTTAAACACAAGAGGAGTATGAGGCTCGATCCCATATTCTTTAAACCTTTTCAACGGAATTTCCAAATGTAGCTAATTTGAAGTAAGTGATGCTCAAAACCTCACCAATATTTTTGTCTGTGGTAGTTTGTTCTGGATGAATGACCATAAAGTTGTCACATGCTTGGCTATAGTACGTTTTTAACTGGTCGAAAAATGACACAACAAGGGGCTGGAGATGTGTGCGGCGGCAACCCAACCATGATGATGTTTTTTACTCTGCAATATAAGATAGCCTGCAAAGTTATATGAGTTTTGTGGTTATCAAAAATCAATAGAGTAGGAGATTCTTTGCTTGGTTTCACATGAAGATAAAAGTGCTTCAAAAAAGAGAAAAAGGTGCCCTTATTGTTCCAACCGTTATCACTACAGTTGCCTACAATTCCTGGTCGGGTTCTTTCTACAAGTTCAGGAAGCATTCGTTTTCTCGCAAAAAATCAGAAAAGGTGGCAGGTAAAAGTCAGTAGCTCTAAAGCAGGGGTGGCCAACCCGTGGCACGTGTGCCACATTGTGGCACGCGGGAGTCGTAACTGTGGCACGCGGAGACTTATTGAAAAATTACAACAATTTTTAAAAATATTACTGAATTAATTGAATTACAATAGAAAATATCATGAAGAGAATACGTATTAAAAAAAAACAGAAATTTTCAGCGTAAGATTTTAAAGGCGCTAAGAAAGATTTTTTCTTTTCTTCAGTATAGCGCCAAAAATGAGATCATGCTCCAAAACTTACAATTCCACAGCATTGTAACGTTCCGAGAAAAGAGTTGAATAACGTGAGACTAAAAACAACTAAATTCTCTCTCTCTCTCTCGGACGGTCCAATCTGCCCAAAATGTCAACCTCTATCGGGGGTGGTTAATTTTTAACATCTCGGATTTCTATTCGAATTTCAGCTTACCCTTGCTGTCCTGTAGTGTTTATAGCTGTCAGCGGGATGTCAAATAAAAAGGTTTTCCAAAGGTGTTGGCTATTTACGATTTGTGTAATCTCAAGAAGTAATTCTGCAATATATTAGGAGAGCAGTTGTTGTACGGTAGAAGTAATTCTATCTGCACAAAGCAGCCACTTTATAAAGCAGAGGGAGTGAGAACCTGCATCCACGACCAATTAGAATGCTGAAATCGGAGGCTAGAAATTTTGTAACGTAACATCGACAAATTTTTTCTAGCAGTCAGGCTCATTTGATTTTAAACTCTGTTTAGAAAGATGTTAAGCCTTTTTCCTTTTCTAAAATTGTTTTTAGATTTTAGCGTTGAGCGTAGTTGTTTAATTTTTTTTTATTTTAAATTTTTTTTGGAGTAAACCTTTGACATCGAAAAGAAATTATGAAGAGGATATTGCAGCACGTGATTTTAAAATTGTCTGGGAAGAACAATACGTGTTAACACATCAAAATGCTTCCAAGCCAATTTGTTTGATATGTGGAATTTGTATAGCAGTTCCAAAAAAATTTAACTTAAACCGTCATTTCAGACAACTGTACAGTGATTTCATCAGCAAATATCCTGTTGGATCAAATTTGCAAACGGAATTTATCAATAAAAAAAAAGAAATCTTTAACCGGCCAACAATCTTTGTTCCAGAAGAAAAATGACGAAATGGAAACCATGGTGAAGGCTTCTTATGAACTTTCTTTATTGTTAGCCCGCAAGAAAAAACCATATTCTGATGGAGAGGAGATAATAAAAAAGTAGCCTTATAATTTTCGCCCAAAATGTCGGTGATCTAAATATCAAAAATATGGTCGATAAAATAGCTTTGCTTCTAAAATACCGCCATGCTTTGTATAAATGACATGGGCTAGGATTTGTGTTTGAACACAAATTGTCTCTGGACTTCAAAATTGCAAATAATTTTCATTAACTTTGGATGAAAGCTGTGATTTCACAGACACAATGCGCAGTTAAGCACCTTTGTGCGTTACAGGAACAATAATTTTGATACTGTGAAAAAACTTCTTGATTTGGGCCAACTAGAAGGTGATGACATTTTTAAGGAACTTTTGAAGTTAACAAAGTAAAATGGACACAATTAGAGAGTGTTTGCACAGATGGAACGCCTTGCATGGGTGGCAAAATAAAAGATTTTGTTGCATTGCTTCAAAATTATTTGGGAAGAAAAGTTTTCAAGTATCATTGTATTATTCATCAAAAAGCTCTTTGTGCCAAGGACTTAAACTTGTCATTCGTTGTTGACCCCGTGGTGCGCTGTATCAACAAAATACGAGCTCGTGCTTTGAATCGACAAATATTTCATACGCTTTTCCTTGAAGAAACGGAAGAAAATGGCGAGTTACTCCTTCATTATAGTGTGCACTGGCTTTCCAAAGGCAGTCCATTTGCGAGATTTTGGAGTTTGAGGGAATGGTGTTTTTAGAATATCTGGAAGAAAACGATGAACTGCCCAGTGAATACTCACTCCTCGGGAGGGAAAGTTGGCTGTGGGGCTTAGCTTTTCTTATTGATATAATGGAACATTTAAACAATTTAAATTTAAGATAACAGGGAAAAATTGTATTTTTCCTAGTTCGTCATATATCTTCTTTTGTGAACAAACTTTTGCTTTTTTGTCTGGATTTTGGAGAGAAAAAATTAACCCATTTCCCATCATGCAGGAATTATCTGCCAAAGTTAGTAATGTTCCGAACTATGATAGATTTAAAAACTTAATATCCATTTTGTAGGATTCTTTCAGTGCCAGGTTTGAGGATTTTAAAGATGATAAAAAAAAATACTGAACTTTTCACTAATACTTTTTCGATTTCTCTTCAAGACATTAATTGCTACCCACCTCAGGTACAAATTGAAGTTATTGACATGCAGCACCATACTACTCTGAAAAACAAATATAAGGAAATTATTTTAAACACAAATGATCCCAATTGCATCGAATTTTGGAAATTTGGGCCACCAAGTAGTTTTTCAACTTTACATGATTTAGCGGTCAGATATTGTTGTAGGTTTGGATCAACATATGTTAGTGAAGAAATATTTTCTGTTACGAATGTAGTTAAAACAACATATCTCTCAAAATTAACTAACATGCACCTAAAACACCTAATTTTGTTAGCACCTTCACGAATTAATCGAAATATAGATGATTTAGTAAAAAACTACAAATTCAAAAACCTCATTAAGTACTGACTGCTTAATAATCATTTAAAATTAAATGTTTCAAGTTGATTATTTTTATTTATACCTAAGCTAACTGATTGATCCTGTAAAAATTTATCAATAATAAAATGTTAAAGTTTATACTTTTGTTTCATTTGTTATACCAATTTTTTTTTACATTTCATTATATAAAACTTGCATTTAAAAATATGTTTTTGTTATAAATAACCCATAATAAGCCAATAAGTAACATTGTTTTCACTTTTGTATATTTTTTAGTTTGGTGGAGAAGTTGGAAGTGGCACGCGTAACTTTTTTTTTATCAAATTGTGGCACGCTTCTCAAAAAGGTTGGCCACCCCTGCTCTAAAGCAACAAATTATTGTTACATTCCTTCCTCTGTAGGGGGGGGGGGCAGGGGTTGCTTAGCGGATGGCAAAAATGTCTTCCTTTGGTCACCCCCTTTCGAACGAAACCTTTTCCGATCCGATGCACCCCTTAGCCCAAGAAGAGATGGAAGCGCAAGGTCGCGCGGGCATACACACAGACAAACAAGTGTTTACAGGATTTAATAGAATGGACAGCATAATTTAATAAATTCCGAAACACGGGGCAAGATGACGAGCTCGTCATCTTGCCTCGTGTTTCGGATCGTCATCTTGCCCCAGACTGTCTGTTTAAAAATATTCGTTCTCATTACCATGAAGGAAGGCAATTGATTGACTTTTATTCATGGTAATAGGTAGTATTTAAACCAAGTTTCTCATAAATATTAAAGAGAAACGATATATCTCATCTGTATTTGTAACAGAGCTTATTTACAAATGCATAAAAGTTATATCGTGGCAGCGGAAAACAATCAAAGCTTTTCAACTAACAAAAATGGCAATTTCTATACTATTGTTTAACGAACGGCCAAAAGGAGAGCCAGTAGTGTTCATTTGAAGCTGCTACCTAGTGGAATACGGAAAAATAAAAGCATTCGTCATCTTGCCCCGCTCGTCATCTTGCCCCGGTCTCCCCTATAAAAGACAAAGATGATTCGAAAGCATATAGGATTGCAGAACCAAAATGCTTTCTGAACGAGTCAAGATCAAAAGAAGCAAAAAAAGACAAGAACAGAAACAACACACTCACATATTGAAATCAAATAGCAAAATCTCTCCGATATTAGATCCTCAGGTGTTAATAGTTACACTTACTGTAAATGGCATGGATTAATTTGGTATGCATATAGTATCCTTCATACGGTGGGTTTGGATATACACAATCGCTGGGCTATCACTTGAGAACTTGTATTTAAATATCTTTCTGCAAGATGTGGAACATTCTTCTTGTTGTCTTTCAACTACTTCTTTTGATGAATATTAGCTCTCTCGAAGCAACTATTCTTGCTTAATATTCTGTGCAGATATGGAAAGATCGTATGAGGAGAAACATCCCTGTTAGGGAAATGCTCCTGATAAAACCGCAGAGTACTACTCCCCTTACAGTCTACATCTTCATACACGAGTTGCATGTGGACTAATTCAGCGATTGGTTATTCTACGTCCTACTACCTCAGAGATGGGCTTTCAAATGCTGGTTTCAAGCGAGGTTCTTTGTGATGTCGAACTTCCATGCAATTTCTTCTACCGCATGAATAGGACATTTTTGTTTCTGCAGTGCTATGAGATTCTGAACTGCATACACCTCCCGCAAGTTTGTCTTATTTGTAGTGAATATTCTTGTGTCTCCAATCAAACCAAATGCAGTATGTTTCCATCCATAGGCCAAGAATTTCTGAAACTTTTTAAAGTTAAAGTAAAAGGTTCAGCTTGTATAAGGATCCTCTAATGTCAAAAAAAAAAAAAAGTCTAAGAAAAATGATTTTCAATGCGCAAGCGATTTGAATCTTTTCGCTTTTAGAGTTTCGTGTTTTGAAAAACACTTTTGTTTTAAAAAAGAGAGAGTAAACAACCACATAAATTCTTCAAAGTTAATGCCTGAATCCGAATTTCTGTTTAGTTTTTAAAATTCCCATTCACTTCTTGAGATATTCAAATGTATATGATCATCATGCTGTGTATTTTCTCACCAGTTTATGAAACGAGTCGATGGCCACGTTCCTTAAGCAAATTTATCTTTCCGCTTATTTTCCAAACAAAAAATGACGCAGAAAGTATGACTAGCATAGATAGTGTGTTAGATAATACATGAATATAAAAATGTGTTAGCTTCAGATAGGGTTACCAAGAATGACATTGTTATCGTTAACGTCTGGCGTTTTATTTTACAGCAACTTGATTGGAAAATTTACCACCCGATTAACAACATTTTTGCCCTCATGGCAACATGTTTGGAAATAATGAGGGTTGGAACTTTAATAGTGGCAAAAGGATTACAAGGATTAAAGGATAACACAAAAAGGATTCATGTTACCATGTTTTACAGAGCTTCAATATAGTCGCCAGCATTGTGTATAACCAGTTTCCAACGATTAGGAAATCTCAGAACACCTGTAGCCGCGCCAGTTTTGTTAATAGTTGTAATGCCTGTCGGTTTCTGCTTCCCTCTGAAACCCTTTATCTACCCTCGGACCTGGCTAGGTGTGTGGGAGAAACTGAATAATCAGTAGACATGATTAACTCTAATTATTTTATTGTCATCAAAATATCAAGCAGATACAATAACTATCTAATTAAGATAACAGATCAGATAGCAGAGCGCGGAGGTGAGACTCAATAGCCTGGGGATAACAATACGGACATTCAACTGATTCCACGATAACTTAAACAAGCTAAATATAAACTACGTCGCACACTAATAAGTTAAACTTCTATTTAAATAAGGATCACGATACCTGTACTTCTATGAAGTCAAGTCCTACTCTTGAGTCCTCGAATTATCCGGATTTAATCACCGTCAATTGATCCACTCTCAGTAATCTTCAATTGATAAACTCCAGATGCACTTAATCATTCCACGAGCCTTCACTCTTCAACTAACCAATTAACTCGCCAACTAACTCTTAAAACTCGCGGATACAGAATTTATATAATATAATTAATTTGCATAATCACGCTTTCTTCACTCGGTGAAGGTTGGTTGATAATATTGTCTCCCATAAGAATCCCAAAGGTTAGTAGAGCCACGTATAGATTTGTCACATAGTTAGAATGGACTGGTCTACTGCCACAAGAATCTCTAGAACGGTTTTGAAGAGAATGCCATGAAGTTTTCCCTTCATCTTAGAAATTAAGTCACAAGGACTTAGATCTGGGGGTTGATCAGTCCATTAGTGCGGCGACAGCATGCACTTCTGCTTTTCTGACTCTAGGACGACCTGACCAATGTATGTCTGCCACATTTTGGCGTCCTTCATTAAAGGCTTTTACTTTACCCATCTTGCTGCAGTTCTGTAAGGCAATACAGATTCTCCAAAAGCCTCTTGAAGCCCTAGATAATATTGTCGTGATGTACGACCTCTGTCACATTCAGTTTTTATCCAACTTCGTTGTTCTTGTTTTGAAAACATCCTGACAGCACTTACTTTAGACCGTAAGCTAATACAAGGATCAGTTCTTCGATTCACTCCAAATGCGTGTGACGTAGAAAGGACGAGTCTTTTTGCTGAGAGGTAAGGAAGGTATGTAGCTCACATGTGGTGTACACAACATTCTTTGGTTTTGTTATGTAGCGTTTTTACAGCAGTTTTACAGCACTATTAAAGTTCCAATCCTCGTTCAAATCTTTTTCTTTGTATGAGTTCGGCTTACATTCAGGCTTTAAGTTTTGGGTAATTTTTTGAATAAAAAATGCACCGTGTCGGCTTACACACGGATCGGTTTATATTGAAAAAAATATACAGTAATCAATCAAAGATTGCAAATCCACGTAATAATCAAAAATTTCTGTTTCATATTTTTTTTTGCAAGTTAGACTTACAAGGGGAGGGCACGGCTAAAGAAATTCATTTGGGGATGAGACTTTGTGTAATAGTAGTACTTCTTTAGGGTGTTCACCCCTCAATGTAACTCCGCCGAATGGCCAGTCAATTCGGAGAAAATAGCCTTCGAAATTCATGCTTAACTTAAAAACAACATATTTCTCCCTTTCTTCAGCGTCGTCGTGGCGTGGATGGCAAGATAACGGAGTACCATACGAGAGGTCAGAGTTTGCATCTCCCGATTGGCTAACTTGCTCTTTTAATTTTTTTTCTCCAATTGGTTTTATTATTTATTTTTAGAATTAAATAAATTTAATTTTTATAAATGGCTCATTGATTATTAAATGATATTCTATGTAGTTATAGTAGCTATTTTATTTTTTAAAATACAAAACAACTTATACTTATGATAATAATACTTTACTTTACTTTACTTACTCGGGAGAATCAAACCCACCCAAGGGGTTTCGAGCTGTGAATCGACCCTCCGAGATGTAACTTTATTAAAGAAAACAAAAAAGTGTACAAAGTGGTTCCGAAGGAGGGACCCTCCCCACAAAATTCTTGAGAAAAGGGGGGGGGGAATACAGATGGAAAGCTTTACAATTTGTATAACATTGCAAATACAAAAAAAAAAAAAAAAATACACGCACACACACACAAAACACAAACACTGACGCTGTCTAACTAATGAGACAGGAAGACATGAAAAAAGTAATAAGAGAAGCGAGGAAACCCCTCCTGAATGGGAGTTCGAGAAAGGGGAAGAAAAAGATAGCGAGGTCCAGACATTTTTTTTTTGTTATATTTTGGAAAGAGCAATAATGGCCGGTTCAGGAAGGCGGCAGCAGAGTGGGATCCTGGAAGACGTCCCAAAAGACGCAGGGGGGTGCCAAAGGGAGGCACCATATCCAATGACCTCCCCTCTCCAAAAGCTTTGCACCCCAAGGCAATGAAAACAACAGAGAGGGAATGCAAACCAGTCATTCAAAAAAGAAGAAAGAGGGAGGGGAGGGAGACATTGGCCAAATGACGAGATCCAGCTGGCCGGGAGAAAACCAAATTAATTTTTTGAAATAAAAAATGAAAAGAGGAATAGCAAGAGGAAGGCCAAGAAACAGGAAAAAAGGAGGGCTTAAGATAGCCTATCACAAATGGAATTTGAAACCACAAAGCAAGAAATTAATTTATTGTGGATAGTGCGATTATTAGTAACAGAGTTAACCCAAGGGGAAAGAGCATTTGGATTGGGATTAACAAGATGATGATCGGCAGTGAAGGGACAGTGGAAAACGTAATGGTCGGCGTCCCCGGGCGACCCACAAATGCAATTTGGAGAGGAAAAGAAGATTGAACCTGTGCAAGTAAGCGGGGAAGGGCCATGATTAGTTAGAAAATGGACCAGATATTTTAGAAATTGGAGGAATGTTAAAGTTAGGATTTTTAAAAAAGCGTTTGACCCTAAGCCCCGTATTGCAATCATTCCAATAGGAGGTCCAAGACTCTAGGACAAATTTATTTAAGGAACTAGAGAGATAGGAGCGAGGAGCAGGGACCAAAACACTTCACCATCATAAACAGCCTTTTTTGCACAAAAATCGGGCGTAATCATTATAGATGTTATTGTTATGAGCTTTGACCCAGTAAAGATTGTAATAGTTCCGGAATTGAAACAATTTAAGTTTAATAGAATTGAGATAGCTAGATTTATTTGTAAGATTATTAAGAAAGAGAATAGAGAAACTATCAGTATAGATGTGAATTTTAGTATTATGATGAACTGCCCAACAGACAGAGAGGCCGATGGCAGAGAACTCTGCCTGAAAAAACCAGAATTGAAATTTTGAATTTTAAAAAGATACGTTTTAAAGGGAAAGCCCCGATAAAAAATACACACGGCGAAACCAACCTCGGAACCGATTTTTGGAACCGTCAGTGTACACTTCCCACTCAGATGGGCCCTCGAAAGTATTGATAGGGAAGGAAAGAAAATCCGGAGGCACCTGATGAAGAGAAATATAAGAGTCCAACTTCGAAGCTGGGATAAGAACCTGGAAGGAGATCGTTCCTGTTGTTCCAAATTTGGAACTTAAAGTAGAGAGAGCGAATAATAATATGAATGGGGGTAATCCTGATAGGATATTAAGAGCATCTGTAGGAGAGGTTTTATAAGCTTTGGTAATTTTTAATAAGTAAATCCTCTGAATGGATTTAAGTTTTTGTATCTGGACAGAGGTCAGGAATCCACCCCATACTCCTGCTCCGT
>BMAO01031565.1:0-19741 GCA_019973975.1 Trichonephila clavata
ATCACACAAAACTCAAAAGGAATTAATTACTCAAAACGAAGTAATTACTCACAACTCAAAACGAATTAATTACTCACAACTCAAAATGAATTAATTACTCAAAACGAATTAATCACACAAAACTCAAAATGAAATAATTACGCAAAACTCAAAACGAATAATTACACAAAACTCATTAATTACACAACTCAAACGAATTAATTACTCACAACACAAAATGAATTAATTACTCAAAACGAATTAATCACTCAAAATGAAATAATTACTCAAAACTAATTAATCACACAAAACTCAAAAGGAATTAATTACTCAACACTAATTAATTACTCAAAACGAAGTAATTACTCACAACTCAAAACGAATTAATTACTCACAACTCAAAATTAATTAATTACTCAAAACGAATTAATCACACAAAACTCAAAATGAAATAATTACTCAAAACGAATAATTACACAAAACTCATTAATTACACAACTCAAACGAATTAATTACTCACAACACAAAATGAATTAATTACTCAAAACGAATTAATCACACCAAAACTCAAAATGAAATAATTACTCAAAACTAATTAATCACACAAAACTCAAAAGGAATTAATTACACAAAACTCAAACGAATTAATCACACAAACTCAAAATGGATTAATTACTCAAAACTCAAAATTAATTAATTCCACAACTCAAAAATAATTAATTACTCACAACTCAAAATGAATTAATTACTCACAACGAATTAATCACACAAACTCAAAATGAATTAATTACTCAAAACTAATTAATTACACAAAACTCAAAACGAAGTATTTACTCACAACTCAAAATGAAATAATTACTCACAAAACTCAAAATGAAATAATTACTCAAAACTCCAAAATGAAATAATTACTCAAAACTCAAAACGAATAATTACTCAAAACTCAAAATGAATAA
Organism: Trichonephila clavata; assembly: GCA_019973975.1. Taxonomy (NCBI): domain Eukaryota; kingdom Metazoa; phylum Arthropoda; class Arachnida; order Araneae; family Nephilidae; genus Trichonephila; species Trichonephila clavata. The sequence continues at coordinate 936 of BMAO01031565.1, forward strand.
TTACTCAAAACTCATTATGAAATAAAGAACACAAATCTCAAAGGGACAATTTTGAGCTCACCTCATTGCCAGGACTGCTTTCACAAGAGACCACCATTACTCAAATTCTCATCACTCTAAAGACTATTATTGATAATAGTAATGACGAACACAAATTTTGCCGATGTCTCCGGCGCAGCTAGGACCATGTTTTGGCCCATCGATAGCTCAGGGGTAAAATTAAAATACTCATACTCAAAATTAAAAACACAGTGGACTGCCTTGTATATATGTCTCTTGATTTGGAAGGCCCATGGCCAACTCCCCTGGTCATTGCACTCACACTCCCCGCGTCTTAGCGGGGGCACCCCAATCGCTGATCATATTTCACCTCCCCACATTTGGGAAGCGATCACAGCTTCTTACAAGTGGCAAGGCACTCAACAATATTATTATTATTATTATTATTATTTTGCTTCGAAAATTTCGTCATTTATTTGTACTAATACAAGTCGTTTGTGCATTAAATTTTCTTGAATTGTGATGATTCCTTCATGGTGTTGCATTTTTTACAAACAGCAGTTTATTTACTTTAAATTCCAAAATGTTTATTTATAATACACTCGTGTCCATAAATTAAGAGTAATGAAGTTCAGGCAAAGAAAGAGACAGAAGCAAAACAAATTTGACTTATTTGTAAAGTCTATTTACTAAACAAAAGGTAAAGAGCAAAAAAAGATGCTATATGTTTGACATAATAAATAAAAATTGCAATTTTTACTCCCAGGAGCAAATTTCAAAAAATAACCTATTTACAAAAAACAGTATAACATGGTTAGTATGATGGTTAATACGGAGTATGTCTCCCGGACGATGCAATACAGGCCTTACAAAGCCTACGCATGCTGAGTATCAAATTATCAATCTGATCTTGGGGAATATTACACCACTCATCAAGCAATGCCCTCCGAAGTTCCGGTAGACAGGTGGGAGGGGGTTGACGAGTTGCAATTCGTCGGCCAAGCATATCCCACACATGCTCTATTGGATTCAAGTCCGGTGAGAATGCTGGCCAATCCATACGGGTGATATCCTCCGATTGAAAGCATTCGTCTACAATGTTTGCACGGTGAGGACGGACGTTGTCATCCATAAACAGAAATTCAGCACCCATGGCACCCCGAAACAAACGTACATGTTGTTCCAGAATGACATCCCGATAGATGTGGCCTGTCGTCGTTACACTCTGAACATGCAGGTCAGTTCTGGAACCAAGAATAATTCCTCCCCAAACGAGCCATCCTGCACCACCGTAACGGTGTCGTTCAATGGTGTTCTCTTGGTGGAAACGGGTACCTGGCGCTCTCCATATGAAAGTTCGGCGAGGATCAGACTACAAACTAAACCTGGACTCGTCGGAAAACATCACACAAGACCACTGTTGCGGTGTCCACAATGCATGCTCTCTACTCCAGGTTAATCGCAGGAGACAGCGAGTTGCGGTAAGGGGAACACAACTGACAGGCCTACGAGCATATAGACCAATGTGTCGTAAGCGTCTGTACACGATCTGCCTTGAAGCTGTCGTATCGGTATCTGAAGAGAGCTGACGAGATAGGTCTGATGCTGTGCTCCGTTTGTTTCTTTTGGCAGTAACTGACAAATACCGGTCCTCATTCGGCGTTGTAACTCGGGGGCGACCTGTGCTGTAACATCTACTCACATTACCATCATCTTGGAATCGTTGCGAAAGCCTGGAGATGATACTCTGGGTGATTCCAAGTTCCTCGGATACTTCCAGCTGGGTACGTCCACATTCCAGTCGTCTGATAATTCTACCACGTAAAAAATCATCCAAATGCTTCCTTTGTGCCATAACTATGCGGTTATTGCACTGAAAGGCTTTTAAAGCGCTTGTTAACAATTTTACTTCTTTGCCACCATTCATTATATACCCCTCTCTTACACTCTCGTCATTGTGACGTACTATCCGCGCCATCTGGTGGTTTCCTGTAATTTGCATATTCTTCTTCAAGATGTGTGTGATAATTCCACAGGTGAAATTTTTATTTTAGAGTTCAATTTCTGTGTGATTCTGAATTATCCTTAATTTATGGACATGAGTGTATCTAAGTCATAATTATGAATACCCTATTTCGGAACGCATCTCATTTCATTTAGCATTAAAGTAATAAAACCTAAATTTTTTTGACACATATATTCGTGATTGCTTGGTAAAAGAATTAGACCTGGAATATTTTGACAGATTTATTCGCGATTCCTATAACAAGAATATTATAATAGCTTACTGAGTGGTTGAAACTTTTCCCTAAAGCATTACGTAATTTCTAAAAATAACTAATATTTGCCTTAGCTTGAACATGTGATTATAATTTTACCATTCCATTCTTTCCCTGTTTTTCCTTATTTTAAAAATAGAAAAGTGATAATTCTTTCTCTTGCTTGCCTAACCCTTGATCATAGAAGATGATTAATTCTGCGTTCTGATGTTCAAATTACCAAAATACCCTTATCCTGATTTTTAACTGCCAGGAATACAATTCACAAAATTCGCATCCTTATATCACACATACACATATATATATACTGAAGAACGATTGAATTAAAGATACCTGTCTAATATAGTGAGCATCATCTTTTACTCTGTTGATGGAGATGATGCCTCGGAAGGGACTCATCAAAACACTAGAAGCATTTGGAAGCATCTCTTAACAATCTTCTACAGCTCCTAATATTTAAGGGGTGGAGTCAAATGCTGAAAACTCTCTCTGGATGACATTCCAGATGCACTCGACGGGTGTACCGAAGTATTGGCCATGCGAAGGCGCTGCTGTGTGCACCTCAGTATCTAAAATACAAATATTGTTAGTGTGTAGCTTTTTTTTAAATATAGGATTGAAATATAAAACGGGATTGAAATCATATGGACTAGGAAGTAATGAGATGTCTAATCGAATCATTGGTATACAATTTATGATTTCTGTCTTCAAGGTCACACGCTCTTGAAGCACATCGTACAAATGTTAACCTTAAATGGACTATGTCCCATGCACCAGAGGTCCCACGTAAACAATCTTCAATCTCTTTTCTTTAATGGCCTGCTTGTATCTTTTCTCATCGGCATTTATCAAAGTGATTCTTGACTCACTAGAGGCAGGGTCCACTGGCGATGTTTTCAAGCCCGTGTTAAATTTGTGCCTCTTGACGTGTGTGTTATTGCGAAGGTAACATATTTATCAAATTCAAATTCTAATGTTTGTGGGCTGCATCTACCCGATGCTGGGTGCTGTTGGTTTTCTTAAAACAGTTCCAGAGAAGTCATACAAAAGGCTTTATTTACACTGCGAGACTGTAGAGCAATGACCTCACCCTCTGCCTGCACAAGTTCGGAGTGGTTTACATCATAGGGGTGGGGCGTGACGTCACTCCACCCTAGCGCCGTTCAAAGTATGGCTATTTTCACAACAGTGGGGTACTCAGGTGTTTAACAATAAATTTGGAGTGCTCGATCTCTGTCGAGATCATAATCTCCCTTTCTTTTCGAATTGGGTGGTAAGCTTTTCGTCTTAAAGTTTACCCTTTTTGTTTAAAAACTTTATATGTGTATGTTTCCATATGTAGTATTGTTAAAAATCTTTTTGTTGGGGGGAAGGTGTCTGAGTGTCGATGGGATGTCTGGAAATTGGGGGAAAAGAAAGGTGGTTCAAAATAGCTCGGAGGAAGGTAAAATCTTCAGAGGAAGGAGAGCAAGCTTTCCTATTGGCCGGGCAACTCGGCTCCCATTGGAAGGTCGAGTGTGCCCGGGGGCGTGGTTAGGGTTTATCTTTTCGTTTGAAAAAAAAAGTAGGATAAACTACTCGTAATTTTTCATTACGTGCTCATAGAATACATTTATTCTGTCTTTTCCCTTGACCGCTCTCAGCTGCTTTCCCAATTCCAGAAGGAATGGGCGTTTTTAAAGCGTTTTTTAATTTCGAAAACGGCGTCCATTATTCCGAAGGGCTTTTCATTTGTGTTTTCGGTGTTGTGGGGTGGGGGGAATTTTGGTTTTGGGTTGTTGTCTGTGTGTCGGATTGTGAGGTAGTTTTATGTGTTAAATTTGTGCCTTGGAGGGCGTTGGCATAGGAAAAATCCTTTACCGCGTCCTTATTTGCTTCGAATGTATTTTTATTTTCGTTTGGATTTTGAGCTTTTTCGGTTTTCTTTTTAATTTGGGGATATTTGGGGCAGCTAAATGAGCTGGCCAGGTGGCCCACTTCTTTACAGTTGATGCACGTTGGCTTTTCCATTTTTTCTTTTATTTCGCACTTTAGTTCTGTGATCTTGTCCGCATTTTAAGCATCTAGGGAGCATATGGCAGTATTTGGACGAGTGATTAAACAGGTTACAGTTGTAACACTGAGTAATCCCCGGCCGTCTGTTGAATGTATCAATTTTTACCATTAAGTGGCAGCAGGTCTTTAATTTAAAAATGTCGGGGGAGTCAAGTTTAATGGTAAGCTCCACCATAAACATGGGAAGCTTATGTTTGGTTTTTGATTTTGTAAGTTGGGCCACCTTTACAACGGTGAAGCCTTGATCAATTAATTCCTCTTTTATATCGTCGATATCGGTGGATATCGGGAGTCCTTTTATAACGATTTTTCTGGGGCGGGAGGCTAGGGGGGGGAAATCGTAGTATTGTTGTCCTTTTTCTGTTAAGTAAGTTGTAATTTGTCTGTAGTGTTCTGAGTTTGAAGTGAAGATTTTTAAGAAATCTCCGGCAAGTTTAAAAGTTAAATCAGGGTACTTTGAGAGTAGGTCGGCTGTTAAGTTGGAGTAAGTAGTTTCGTATTTAAGCATTATTGGCGGGATTTTTTGAACAGGTATTTGTTGTTGGGTAGTTATCGGGGGGTCGGTATCCATTGGAGCGAGAGCATCGTACTTATTGGATAGCGGAATTGGGTTTTCTGTACTAACGTTGGGGTGGTCGGTTAATTTTAATTTTTTAGTTTTAGTTGGGGAGGTGAAACCTTCCTTATCAGTTTTCTTTTTAGTGTCACTTCTTGTTTTGGAGGGTGTTCGTGTCGTGTCTGTATGGTGCCAGATAAAGAGACCATCTTCTAAATGTGTTAAATCTGGAGTTTTATTGTGCGCGTAGCAATCAGTGTTAGGGCAAGGATAAGACGAAGCTAACTCACCCTGTATTCGTTCTATTAAGATGTCGACAGTCGCAATGTCCTTTTGGTGCTGGGTTATGCGGTCCGTATCATAGGTTGGAGGGTTTCCAGGTCTGGGGTTTTCTTGTGCATGTTCCAGGAGTTGTTGGAAGCATGTCCGGTAGCTTATTGCTTTGGTGAGGAGTCCTTCCATATCTTGGTGCTTTTCGCAGGGGTCCTCATAGTCGGTCGTTAGTCTCGGGTCTTGTAGTAGAACTGCAGGCGAGAAATCCATTGGAAGTCAGGTGAGGGTTCTTTCGGTGTTCCGGGCCACTCGGGCTCCGGGATTAGGTAGGAATCCTTGGATTGAGCAGAAGACGGCTCAATTTATTTGAAAAGATATTCCTTAATTTGAGCAGAAAACAGCTCAATATGGTGAAGAAGATCAGTATTTCTAGGCCGCTGGGGAATCAGGTGTTTCTCATCGGTCAGGAAGTTGATCTCGGGGGTGGTCATCTACTATCCCCGGTGTAAGATCGGTATGTCGTAGGTCGTCGGGAGCTCAAGAGCACACGTCCTCATCTAAGAAGCAGTGACCTAAAACTGGTGGTACTCAATGAGCCATCATAAGGTGATGATTTCTGTTTCTTTTACCAAAGAGATGATTCTGGATTGTGTGACTATAAATATTTTTTGTGTAGCAGCTTGAAATTGCCGAGTAATCTTTTGGACTACAGCCTATTATTCTGCAATTACAGTGTAGAAAGTCTACGATGGCTTCGCTTATCCACACTTTACTGTCCCTGGCGATGATTTTACAAGAATCGACGTATTCAAGTACAATTGCGACACAATGACGTAAAATACCAGTGTTGGTTCCACTTCCTGAATGTGACCGACAATTTACCAATTATCAAATCCGCTTAGGGCTTACCCATAGTGAGTCCGATTATTACTGATTCTCATCGCTTTTCTCTTTATAAAGAATCCAAGTTTACAATTCAGAAACCAACACTGTAAATATTTTTCGGGCACAAAGAGCATTTATTTACAAAATATCTTAAGAACTTTTTCATTGAGAAAAAGATTAATTTTACAGACCTTTTAATTTGTCATAATATACAATATGAGCAGAAGAAATAAATAAAGCAATTATATATGTCTGATAACGGTTATTAGCAATCACATTTTTTTAAAGTTACTTTCTAGTTTTAATGAAAAACATGTTATGATGAAAATAATGTACTACTTTAAAATGAAATTTATCTTTTTATATTAATATTTTAATATAATAACTATTTAGTATAGACTAAAATATCATAAAAATGTAAAAAACTAATTTAAGATTCGAATTTAACTGAATTTCAAGATTTGAATGAAAACTATTTGTTAATAATTTCACAGTAAGAGTTATATCCTATTGGGGTAGAAAGTCATTTTTTCTTCTGTTATTTTAAAGCATAAAAAAAATAGAAAAAACGTTTAAGAAATAATGTAAATTTCTACAATAGATGGCAGCACTCCAATATACTAAAATCTGAGGAAGTTTCTATTTTATTTTATTTTATCATCTAATCGTATCACTCGTTTCTTTTAAAGACAAACCTTATGCATTTATGACAAATTATTTATCTCGTTATGTTTCTTCCCTTCAATAGAGAAATTTTTTTCAAACAATCAAAAACTTGCATTTTATTTGTTTAAAAAAAGAGTGCATTTTTATTACCTCTTGATTTTTTTTTTAAGACCGAGATAGATTAAGATGAATTACAAAAGAAAAAAAAAATTAAGATTAGTTTCAAAGTAAGTGCTGCCATCTAGTAAGCAAAATGTCAATTTTGTTTCTAAACATAAAAAAGGATAAACGTAAATTTTATATTTTCTTACAAGTAATTAATTAACTTAGCATTACTTTAAAACATTCAACAACTTTTTATTTATAGAACTTTTGCCTAACTTTTTGACGAAACTTCCATCGAAGATTAAGAAGATGATTCTTTTAACAATACAATGAACTTTACTTTTATTTAGAAATTAACAATCTATTTTTTTAAATACGAATATATAAATAAAACATTACAAGTTAACGAAACGGGATCATTTGTAAGAAATACAGAATTCATTGCATGTGCTAAACAGATACATATTTCAACGACTCACGAAAAATACTACTTATCATTACACGGAAGAACAGAGATCACTCTATGATATGGTACTTATGTTATATTTGAATTAGATTTAAAAGTAATAAAAGAATTCTAGAAAATATTTAAGGTAGGACAAACAGAGGAATTGATGATGTGAAAGTTTTGATAGAAAAAAAAATGTATCTTTCTTGAAAGAATTCATAATATTTCAATATTACTTCTCAAGTAGAGGTAAATCCTTGCAATCAAATACATGGGGCCCCCTGTAAAGTCAGGTTTTGGGCCTCAAGCTGGATCTTACTTGCCGTCAGTCAGTTCCCCCTGGAATCCTGTTCCCCCTCGATGCGGGGGTTGCAGGGGTGTACGTTACGCCACTGGATGTAAGCAAGGTTAATGTCCAGAAAATTCTGAAAAAATTTAAAAAATCATGAAAAGAGTGATACTTGATTCCTTGGAAGATCTTTGTGGCTAATTAAAAATATTACTATATCTAAAATCAAGATTAAACAATTATTAAAATTTTATTAGTTTTCTATTTCTAAAATTAATACATTTATCTTAGACTTAGTATATAAAAAGTAACACTGATTGACTGTATATTGGCGTCACACTTGAAATGAAAGATATTGAGAGCGAACACGAAAGATATTGATGGCGGAATTCTTAATTTTAAACCTCGGTCAAAGGGCGAAAGTGATGCTTGAACTGGTACCTCATTCCCCAAGATTCCACACCCCATCAACGTGAGTACTTTGAGCTGTGAGACGGATTTAAAGTGCATCAGTCCCTCGGTTTGACGGGTCATGGAGGAGAAAGTTCTCCATTCTTAGTCAATCATTTGCTACAGTTCTTCTTAACACGAAGGTGGTAGGGCATGTAAGTGGCGTTCAGCAGTGACGCACACAAGGGAGGAGTCCTAGGGATCCGGACCTCCCCCCCCCCTCAAAGCAATTCAGTTTTTTTTTTCGATTAATGATAATCCTAAATAAAACGTAAAATTTAATTAAGTACACGTAATTAACAATTTATTTTATTAATTAATACTAATTATTAATTCAATGATTTATTTTTTACTGTTTTTGTTAAAAAAATCAACAAAATCAGAAGAATCAATTGGTGTTGTCTTGAGGTATGATGCGAGTTGGGAACTTTCGACCATGGACTCCCCCCCTCCCCTTGAGAAATGTTTGTGTGCGTTACTGGCATCCAGTCACGTCCAAAACGTGTTCAATTGGAATGGGGAGGAATGGAATTGGAATGTATCCATTAGAGAATGTGCTCAAGGAAGTATTTGATACAGGCTGATACAGGCTGCGTGCGATCAGGGATTCCCTAGCTATTAAAGGGCAATACTCAACCCCGAAAACGGAAAAGGGTTACTTATCTCAACACACACATACACACATCATTCATGTATCGTTGGAGCATCATAGGACACTGAATAAGAATCAGAGGTGACTTTTTATCGAACGCGATGGCACCCCAAACCAAGATCCTTAGTTATCATGTGATAGGGTATTCCACGCATGCAGTTGGATGGGACATGTCACCACGTTGGTGCCATATTCGATGGATATGTCGTTGCACGATGATTATCATTGGACAAACAGAAACATGACTTTTCTTTCGTCTGAGAAAACAACCCTTTGCCACGCCGTCATCCAAGTCGTTCTAGCGTGACACCATTGCAAGCGGAATCGTTTGTGCTGTGGCATCAATGACAGTCTCCATAAAGGATGTCATAAATGCATATTACAATGGAACACAATGTGATGTTTAGCGACATTTATCGGTTCTTTCTTTTGATGGTAGTCGGCAGGTAAAATTCTAATGGCATCGGGGAAATAGAGTCAATCCGACCTCTACTACTGATCTCCATACTACTCGTCAACGGGGTATAGTCACATTTAGGGTGCCATCAAACATGACAGATGTCAGATGCACACTGATGTAACCGCAATACGTTAACCTTGCATTTAGTGGCTGAAAAACGTTCTAGGAGGACAACGCTTAATCGCACACAGAATTCATCAACAGACAAGCCTTGCAACATGCTCAGTTGTTTCCTAGGTCGGTAATATCACCTGATCTCTCTTCAATCGAGCATATATGGGAATTAACTGCAAGTCATTTACTTGATTTGCCTTAGCCTCAATAAGAGGATGAACTAGAGAAGGGTTAAGAGCATATGGGTTTCCATCCCTTTCGGGTGAGTGAGTGAGTGAATATTAACATCGCCCTATTCTGCTACTCGTAGACTTTGGATGACGGACCTCGTAATTTTGAACCATAGTCAAGTAACCAGGACGACACCTGAGCTGACACCCACTCTCCTTACTTCCACACTACGCCAACGAAAGGACATTTGAGCATCGACAGATTTAACGTGCATCGCCCCCTCCCTAGAGGGTGAGTCTTCAGCAGTACAGGGTTCGAACTCATATCACGCCGACCAAGAGTCCATTACCTTGACCATTAGGCTTCTGCGGCCACCCATCTCTCTCGGGACACAATTAACACATTAAGCGAATTTGTACCTGGTTAGGTTAATGCTTGCGACTCGAGAGGTGGTCCTACTTCCTTGGTCTTTCTTCCCTGCATTTTCCCCACTGTTATAATATTACCTTCATGTAAATAAATTCACTTATTTACATATGCATTCTATGACAATATGTATGAATTTTCATTACATTCTACACGCTTTTCATGGTACAGCACTTTCTATGTCAAGCAGTGTATATTGAGATGTTTTCTTCATACTCTAAAAGCTGAAGAGTTAAATAAAAACCAGGTTTTTTCAAGAACTATGAACTTGCAGCAACCTCTCATTTCAAAGAGTACGCTCAAAAATATGTTTCTTTTCTGATCTTAACTCTATTCACAGGTCTCGCATTTGTTGCTTGATTTTCTAAATATATATATAACACTCGTTTTAAAACTGTTTACAAAAAGACATTCCCTTTACGGGATTGTGTATATACCACACACACACACAATGATTTTCCTAATTCAAACATGTTTATTTATTTTTTTAATAATAAAACTAATTCTTAAATTTTGTATTACGTACGATCGAATTTGTTCTTTTCTGAAAATATTACATATTTGAAAAATTATAAACAGTTACCTCCATATTACGAACCTCTTTATTGCAAATTTTTCTATACAGCGAATTTTTTTTTTGAACCAAGAACCATTTTACGATTTTCTTCGTAAAATAACCTCCTAATAGCGAAGTGCATTTTCTTTATAACGAACTTTTTCAGTTATGATTCAATTTCTTTCTCCATGTTTTCAAAGTATTTCTTGACTTTTCAAATTGTTTACTCCTTTGACACATTTTATGGTAATCATTGCCGTAAATTTTCAAACAAAAAAACTGAAATAAAATTAGCAGATTTTATTAGTAATTAAATTTAAGGAAGCATGTGGTATAGTGTATGCTTAAAATTACTGATTACATAAGAGTGTTTGCTTGAAATTACTGAATACAAAATAATGTATGTTTAAAATTACTTGTAGGCTTGAAATTAGAAAATGTCCTTAAAATTCAATAATTTAGTATAAAATTATTTTCTTAATGTTGAAAATACAGTGTGTTCCTCGATATTCTTTTTCTCGTTTTCCTTGCAGTTTTTCTTACTTTTTTTATGATAAGATATATAAAATAAATAGATATTATTCACAAAAAGGTGTGAATAATTACTTTCTTTTTATATATATAATGTTTATTAATTTAAAATTTGTTTCATGGGGTTTATAAAGTATGTTGAAAGATAAACCTCTCTATATAACGAATTTTCCATATAAACAAACTTTTTTTCAGGGTTTAGCGACTTCGTTAAATAAAGATCCGATTGTATACATTCTACTGGTTTTTATATAAATAAAATGCATTTACGATACACACAAACTCGATGTTATGAAACTTATATAGATCTTGTTTTATTTAAAAGAATAAACTTCTAATCAGTTGTAGAATTTTTTATACTTCAAATATATTAAAAAGTAATTAATCTTCTGAATTTAACACAGCAGGAGAGAGAGATTTCTATTTGAATATCTTGAATAGAAAATTATAGGAATTATATATAGAGAATTCCTTAAATAGAATTTCTTAATTTAATTCTTATTTCTTTCTACTTTTTTTATGCATTTAGGTTTCGTAACAAGACAACATTTTGCAACACAAGAGCTCGAATCTATATACTTTTTTTTTTAAAAAAGTTCTTTTTTTTAACTTTTACTCAGAATAAAAGAAGGAATGAAACAGAGAGATCGTAAATTTGAGAATCATATAAGTTACAAATATATCTTACTCTCAGATCTTTATAGAAGGTGCAATCTCTATTAATTAAATAAGCGAAATATTAGTATACACAGAAAAAAATAATATATTAATGGACCCGATAATAGTTTTTATTGTGAAATAATTTCACAAAATCTTTTGAATTACTGATGGAAAAAAAATCGTATTGAGAAAGAAGTGAACCATACATTTGACGAAATTATCAACTGTTTGTTATGAGGTAATGGTTTTATGTTACAAGACGCCTGTGTTAATTTCTATATACACGTCAGCTGAATTATTGCAAATACATATGCGGTAAGTGAATTCTCTTATCTGATTGGTATTTTTCTTTTTAGTTATTTAATCTTAGAGTATAGGTATACTCTGTGAAGCATTAGTCATATAACTAATTAAAAGGTACTTATTTATTACCGCAACCACGTTGACAAAGTTAGCGATTTTTTCGTTGAAGAGAATGACGATTTTTTTACGTAATAAAAAGTTATTTATTACATGCAAACAATTTTATACAACTGTATTTTTTGAGTTTTAATTAATTTCTGATTTATTTTTTTTAAAATTGCAAGCTTTGAGAGGAGTTCTGTTTTCCATTTTCGAGTGGAAATTTTGATGCAATGTATTTACGAATAGTGTCAACTGACGTAATAGTAAGTAAATTAAAGCGATGTTCTCTATGTGGTAATAAGGTACCTATGCGTAAAAGGATATTTAAAACATTTAATTAAGCAAGAACAGCTCACGATCATAGATGGAATCAAATATATTTTGATTTAATTTTCTTCAGTATTGTTTCATTTGTGTGATATAATAAGCGCTTCCATCGGAGATTAGAAATAACAACAAATATACTCTTTTTATTAAATAAATATAACATTTGAAAATTCTTACAAACCTTTTACATGATTTTAAATTGAACTTGATGAAGAATGTGTAGATATTTTTTAAGAAAAAGGACATAATATTCTAAACAATAACAAAGGAAACCTTTTTTGTACCTCGTGGATCTTTTCCGGAGACTAGTGGACTTTTATCATGATTTTTCTCCCGTAAATAGTTGCTTTCTTTTTGCTCTTTTAAATTTCAGACATTTGATGCTTGTATGAACATAGTGGTCAAACGACTTGGCATCTACCACTTATTTTTTATTTATTCTTCCTTAAATTACAAAATACTTAAATAAATATTAATGAATACTTTCTTATATTAGAAAGTATTCATTAATATCTAAGTAAAAAGAGGCTTGAGAAAGTAATCGACTCTATTATTCAGTTAACATTGTTTAAATTTTACGAAAATAATTGTCTTTGTTTTATGATACCATCAACAAAAGCTATTAATGAGTTTAAAAGAGGGCAGAATTGTTTCTATGCCACAAAATGGCGTAAAAGTATCGAAAATTAAAAAAAAAAACTTAGAATATCAAACATATGCGTAATAAGGATACATAGGACATATTTAATTAAAGGTAGCACACACAAAAGTTTCATCATCTAGGGGTCATAGACCCAAGGATATGACAAATCGTGATGATAGGAAATTGAAGCGGATTTTGAAGAAAAATAGCTAAAGCAGATGATTGACAACTCTACAAATCACAAATGACTCATTTGGACTCGGAAACAAAGATCTCTCTCGGAACACTACGAAGATCTTAAATTTCTTGGGCTTGAAAGTCGACGACCAACTCAAAAATCCTATTTGTCAGTTTTAAGTAAAAAAAATCATTATGCTTGGGCTAAAGAATATAAAATCTGGGATGTAGAAATGTGGAAAAAAGTTGTACAGGACAGATGAGAGCCATTTTACACTTTTTACAAATGATGGCGAAGAAAGAATTCGTCGGGAACATCATGAAGCTCTTCATCCAGATTACATACAACCAGTCGTGCAGGCGGGAGGTTAAGGACTAATGATCTGAGGAGCATTTGGTTGGAATGGGATCGGTCCCCTTATCACTTTAAAGGGCAACATAACTGGAAATGAGTATTTATCTCATCTAGAGAATTTTGTTAAACTATTAATGGATGGTTAGTTTCCAGATGATGCGGAATATATCAGGGCGACAATGCTAGACACATCGCGCAGAAAATGTACAGACCTGGTTTAACTGTAACCACGATGTATTTCATCATCAGAAATGACCATAACAAATCCAGATATTAGTGTAAACCAGCGTTTCTCAAACTGTGGCGCGAGCCCCTCTTGGGGAGGTGAGCTTGATAACCTATATGCAGGGCCGCTTCTCCGCTTAGGCACACTAGGCACGTGCCTAGGGTGCAAAAATTTAAAAGGCGAAAAATGAGAAATTTTTTAAAAAAACAGCTAACGTTGTAATAGTCTTGCATGCGTGCCTAAAGGTGTAGAACAGAGGTTCCCAAACTTTTTCGTCTCATACCCTTGCCATGTTTTTCGGTTTTGGGTAGACTCCTGCTTAATTAATATTGAATTTTTGCAAATTTATCAACTAAAATGTCTTTTTGACAGCTGGTACTACTATTCCTACTTTAAAAGAATTAAATTTCTAACTGTAATGATGTATAGTGATTAAAATTTAAAAACCACATGTTAATTAATTAAAAATTAAAAGTTAATAAATAAAAATCAACAAACAAATGATTTTAAAGGGAGGAATGAATCTCTAGCACTACAATATCAAATTTTCAACATTTGTATCAATCTTGTCTGATTTAAAATTAAACTTCCTCTGTTAGTGTCTAGTTTGTTTTTTCTTTTTGTTTTGGAGAATGGCAAACGAGCTGAAACTCCTTCATACTAGGAAAAGCAATGAAAAACTACCTCACGATATTCTATAAGTCAAGACAAATAACAGGTTTGACTTTTTAAAGCCATAAATGATGGCACCCGTGATCTTCGTTAGTGCTTATTACGATCAGTTCCTATTGTAATGTGACATTTTTTTTTTCAATATGACCATATGAATTCATTGCCTACTGTGGAATTGCCATAGTCAAAGGATTCTCAAACCTAGTTTCAAAATCTGAATAAAAGCATTTAAATGTTGAACGTAAGTTAAAACGTTCTGACTGATTGTCTGTGACAAATTTAGAAAATTCGGGACCTCCAGTATTATACTTCTTAAGCTTAACTCAGGAAAGAAAAGCTGAAATGGCTTTTGCTTTAATAAAATTTATGCTGTCACCTTGTAAATGCAAATTAACCTTATCAAATTTAGTAAATAAATAAGATAAATAGTTAAAATTTAGTTTCCACTTGATTATACATTTTTTTAAAAATAAAGTCAGGGTCTGGTTTAACGAGTGCCTCTATCATAGGGCCCCCAAATTAATTTTTGGCTGACGTAGACCCCTTGGAGGTCGTCATAAACCCCTGAGGGTCTATATAGACCACTTAGGGAATCACTGATGTAAAAGGATTGGAAGGAACACTAGCCATAGTTTAACAAAACAATCTAATTTATTCACAGTACTAATCATCACACAAACTCAATCGATCCAGTCTAAGAGATGCCCCCAGTTAATCACTATGCAGACAATAAACGAGGTAAGCGAGATATGAGAAAACTGTAATACACTAGCCACACATACTCAAGGCGATCACTTTGACCCTTCTTATCTATTTAATCTGGATTTATTCTCAGTGATAATTCTTCACCTTAAGTAATTCAATTATCAAATATTAAATATTCGCGATTCACATTCAATTTGATTAATCTCTGCTCCGATAGCAGTCTAGCCTATCTCTCTCCTATATCTCTCCTTCTAACCTGAAAAAAAACCTAGACTATATATAGTAGTCTTAATTAATATGATCATGTTTTCTTTTCGAAGTGGAGTTTTATTACAAAATAACTTTTTTAAGAGACCAGAAATTCCCCAAAAGGACAAATAGTCGAAGTAGCTCAGATAGAACCGTCACAACGTACCACTGCCTAGCGAGTTATGATAGAAGCATTTCTGCCTATCACAGAGTAAGGTCTAAAGTGAAATCTACTATGGAAAATAAAAAGATTAACAGTTTGATGTTGCTACGCATTCAAAATGATATTGCAATGGAAATTGATTACAATGATGTTATTAATGATTTTGAAAATGATCAAAGCTCGAAGGAAACCTCTTTATTGTACCAGTACAATGACAGTGACTCACAACAAAGAATAAGGAAGCCTAAAGATAAAAGATAGTAAAGCGATAAGCGATGAAAAAAATGATAACAAGTTGAAAACAGTTCATACAATAATGTATACCAGTGGTGCAACGCATAAATCACATCGCGGGGGGGGGGCAGGATTCTAGGGGCCCAAAGGTTATAATTTTGCAACCCATAACCTTTGTAAGATCCGGCTTGGAACCCAAACCTGACTTTGCAGGGGAGCCCTAATGTTCTCCGTTACGCGACTGATGTACTGTAATTACAAACGATTTCTATAGTTTAAGGTACTAATTTACAAAAGGGCGGTTGGTCCGAGATGCTGTAAGGTAAGATAGGATCAAGAGTAGCCGAGCCACTATACTTTCTTTAAGATTTTCAGTCCAGGACACGGCGGTTCAATAGTTAGTGGATAATAGAAAGACACCAAACAGCAAAAATAAAGAAAGGAAAAGGAGGAAGAGAGTTAAGAGAAAAATCCTTCCCGAACTAAAACTGGCAAGGTACGAATTGAAGGAGGGGGCGTAAGAGTTTAAAATACCTAGGGCGCCGGAATGTTAAAAACGGCCCTGCTTATATGGGGGAAGCAAGTATATCGAAAAGTCGAAATCAAAAGATTTTTAAAAAAATTATTAATTTACTAAAAGGAAGCGAAAAAAAAAATTCTGACATAATAAAAAATAAAATACACATAATACACTTATTAATGTATCAGTACTGCACGATGTATTTAATAATTAATTTAACAATACTAAGTTAAGAACAAGTTTAATAATTACCATTGACCCCACGGGCATGTCATAAAATTATATACTAAATTTTATATTTATCTTGATAATTTGTACGATTTATAATTCAAGTCGTATTGAAGCTTTAGCATCAAAGTATAATATTATGAATTCAATACATTGTTATTGTATGGAGGTGGGGCGATGAAAATTAAGATTGAAAATTATGTCGCAAATATTGAAAGTTTGAGAAGTACTGGTGTAATTAAAATCTGTGGGATGAAATGGAAAGGCATTTAAGGTATCCGACTACCCTAAACCGTAAATTTTGCCAAATATTGAGAAATTTTATGATTTTATTTTATAAGCCATAGTATTAGCTTCATAAAAATACCAAATTTATTATTTTCCGTTCCCTAGAACAAAAACTACAAGTGTTTTAGTAAAAGCAGATGCCATTACACTTCAAGCAAAATATCATAGTTTAATATGCGCTTTAATCGAAATGTTTTTTTTTTGTTTTTTTTTGTTTTTTTTTGAAAAAACTCAAATGGGACAACGAATGCTCAAAAAGTTTTGAAAGTAATAAAATGAAATTTCGTGTGAATATTTTGTATAATAGTAGAAGTGTTTTAACCTTCCG
Organism: Trichonephila clavata; assembly: GCA_019973975.1. NCBI lineage: Eukaryota > Metazoa > Arthropoda > Arachnida > Araneae > Nephilidae > Trichonephila > Trichonephila clavata. Next base: position 18,032 of record BMAO01031565.1, read on the forward strand.
AATTATCAATCACAGTTTTACTACAAAATTAGCAGTCTCTAATGTAAATATAATCACTGTTTTTTTTAAAGCAATTTCATATAATAACTAAGTTTTGTAAAATAAAAATATCTCTGATCCTGAGGTCATTTCAAAAATGAATAGTTTAGCAACATATCAGAATTGAAAAATTGAAAATTTTTCATAAACGTTTGGTACAAAATGGGTCCTGTTTATGTTATTTTTTGTAAATTTTTACCATTTTTTTACTATTTTAGTAATAATATTTCTTTCTCTCTTCTAAATTTTAGTATATTTTTCTTAAAATGTACTAAGCAAATCTAAAAATCACACACACACACAAATCCTCATATATATCTCATTTGAAAAAAAAAAACAAGTTGACGGATACCTTAAGAGAGTTGAATAACTTTCTAAAAAATGTCGAAGAACTCTAAATATCACTTCATAAAGCATGCTCTGAAATCCCTGTAAAGACATGTCAGAAGCTTATTACCTCAGTACAACGACAAGTAAATGCTCTACACCATAGGTTCCCAACGTTTTTGAACTGGCGCCCCCTTTTCTAGTAAATATTTCGATACTTTCCCCTTTTCTAGTGAATATTTTAATACCCCCCCCCCCCACTCTAGAGAAATAAGAGTGTACATAATACATGGTGAAAACAAGAGTTAAGTTTTAAAAAATATCCTATTAGTAAAAGAATATATTTTATAATTTCATTTTTTTTACTTGCGATTCTGAAACATCTATTGTCACAAATGTATTTAAATGTGTAATATTATATATTTTAGTCATAGGTAGGATATTGTTGGAATTGAACCGCTTCTGAATTTCTTCATTTAAAAGAGTGGAATAAAAGTTTTAGCTTACCTGTTATAAAGACAGGCAGTTGTTTTGATGATACGAAGTGTAACTCATAATAAACTATTGCTTTCAAAATAAATATAAATTGGCAGTTTCAGCCTTTAAAGAATCACGTTAATTCCTGGTTAACATATTTAATTATGTTTCTTGGATAATATACGTAATGAAATGCAGTGGACGAAACATTTTACCTACTGCTAGCAGACAAAGACAATACGTGCACTACAGAAAATAAAATGCATTATATCATTCAATTTAATATAGGTCTGAATGTAATGTAATCTTTAAGTTTTCATCCACTTCCCGAACTACCGAAATATGTGAATTTTCGTACATGTGATACAGAATGATTTGAATACATACAATCAACATAAGTAAACAGTATTAAAGTTTACTTTAGTTAGTACATAATCAGCATGCTTTTTTAGTCCTCTTTGGTTAACCTGCCAAGCCCCTCCGTGCCATCTCAACACCCCCTAATTTTCTCTGGGTCTTTTACTGCCCTCTAAAAGCTCCAAACGCCCACGTTGAGAACCTATGCTCTGCACAAAGCAAAAGGCGGAAGTTTCAAATATAGAAGAGGTAGCCAGTTGTTTAAAACCTTTATCATTATAATATTTTATGTTGTTCAAGTAACATAGTTGTGCGTATTTCTTATCAACATCACACTATAAAACAAGGCTAGGGCTATTGGTGACGGGCGTCGTAATTTGAACCACAATCAAGTGACGAGGACAACCAGAGATGGCATCCGCTTTCTTCAAACTACTCACCAAGCCAACGTGAAGACTTTTAGCCACGACATATTTAACGTGCATCAGCTCCTCTACGCGTCGAGTCTTC